>JANCMA020041189.1:0-16395 GCA_024336925.2 Zoanthus solanderi
AGATAGGTTTATTAAAAAAGGTCATATTGCAGCCTTCTAAGGGTGAATTGCATGACTATTTACAAAGATAATAATAGTAATAATATTAATGAAGTTCAAACTATTAAAACGTATTTACAATATTAAAAATATTAAAAAAAAATAAAGGAATCTATTTCCTACTCATGCTAGGGAAAAAGGTGGAACTGAAGCGTTTAGTTTTTTCTGCAGAAATATAGCCCAGAAAACAGAGTATCAGTACAGCTGGAGCAGGGGTCAAAAAATTGTTGTTGAAAACTACAATCTCAGTGTTGCATCTTTTTCAGCTTTGTTGAAAATTATTGTACTATACTCCCACACACAAGGCATTTTGGCAGTTTTTTTCATTATCATTATTATGCTGCCAATAACATGATAAAAAGTTATATTGCACTTTTTCAGTAATACTTTAACAACTTTACCATCTTCAGGATGGAATTTGATAAAACATTAAAATGAAATAAAACTTTTTCATATTAGCCAGCACCAGCTGTGACCTAAACTTTGAGGCATGCGTTAATGTGTTGAAAAAGTTAGTGAGAAGTATTTTTTAACTTAACTTGGCAGGTGGAATTGAAACGCTCAGAATCTGACTGAAAAGGTCACATTGGAAATGGAGAGGGACCAACTACAGTTTCACAGCTTCTACTCTTTAGTGGCCAGCGAATTAAAATTAAAAGCCATGGTGGTCGGCCACATTTGGAAGAGCTCCCACCAATGGCAAGCCAAACATAAAACTGTAGTAAAAAAAAATTCGTTTATCGAAATAAAAAGACGAGAAAGACGATTTGTTATACGAGATAAGGTGGCAATGAAAATCGCTATATAAGTATCTGAGAATGAAAATTCGACATATGAGAATAGAAAACACATATAGAAAATTGGATATCATCAGTAAAATCATTGTATGAAATAGAAAGCATACTGTGATAGTTTAAAAAAACGTTAAAAAATAAGTTTATGTGAGAAAAATATTGTAGTATGAAAAAAATTGTTATGTGAGAAAAAAGTTTGTTATTTGAGGAAAAAAATTGAAGGGTAAGTTTATCGATTGATTTAACTTGAACACGTAATTTTGGATAAAAAAATTGAGGAAAATATAAATTCAGACGACATGAAAGATTTCTTGGTCTTCCTTTGCAATACGCTATGCAAGAATTGTGTTATACGGGAAAATCGGATTTTATTGGTTTAAAATTATGTCAAAGGAAGTTAGACGAATATTTGCAAGTGCTTATAGCAATTTCATTCCACCCAGACGGTACCAGCGATTTTAAATCTTACTCTTTGCCTTTCGAAGTTCTCATTCGTGGTTTAGTAGACTCGTTGACTGCATTGATAAAACACAAGTTGGATGGTTGAAACCATCAATGCAGGGTAGTTGAGAATGACTTAGCATGTTCATCAAGTACTAGAGGTAGACGAGCCTACGTTGTGATCAGAGAGCAAATCAAGGAGCTGCAAGAGACTGGAATGAACTGGACGAAGGTTGCTAGCGTTTTGGGGATCAGTATCGTGACATTACACCAAAAATCAGAGTATGGTATAGCCGATACTTTCACCACCATATCAGATGAGCAACTGGAATGTGAAATCAGAGAGTTCCTTACTCGAACACCATATAGTGGGGAAACTTATGTGAGTGGAGGTCGGAAAGGAGAGAGTATACAAGTTCAAACGTCAAGTCGTGGCAAAAGTTTGAAAAGGATAGATGGGGTGGCAAAAGCTGTAAGAAGGTATGCAATTTGTCGAAAGGTATATAAAGTTGCTGGACCAAACCATTTCTGGCACATAGATTCCAATCATAAACTCATACCTTGGCGATTTGTGATACATGGTTGTACTGATGCATTTAGGAGGACTGTCATCTATCTTAAATGCTTTACAAACAGAGCAGATACTGTGTTACAGTATTTTTAAACTGGGGTAGAAGATTTTGGTTTACCTTCTCAAGTTCGTGGTGACAAAGGTATGGAGAATGTTGATGTGACACGGTTCATGGTTACCGATCGACCAAAAGTTGATATCATATCAGACAACCTACATGGATAGCTAAAGCGCTTTTGAATAACACAAAGTCCTTCTGTTGAATTACAAACGGTACCATTCGGACATATGAAGGTATCCGGCATCTGTAAAACATCCACAAGCAAATCTGAAGTCTACCTTACACTCTGCGGGGTCTTTGTTTTCGAGGGAAAATTTTTGGTAATCCCAATGGCGAAACAGAAGGTTTTGTGGAGTGAATTCTTCATACAGTACGGCAAACTCTTTGTCATCAATTAGCTTTTCTTCCAGACTAAGGAGCAAAGCTTCCTGTAAATTCTCAAATGAGTTTTGAATCATTCTTGCAGGGAAAGGTGATAAGCGTTTTACTGTTTTCCATACGATAACTATTAGTCAAAAATGATGATCGCGTTGTTGATCTTAACTACATATTTCCCGTGCTTAGAATGCGTTGCTCGCCCCAGCCCCGCCCTCGGTCCTCACGTTTTCCAGTCCACTGCGTTGTTGGTTCTTAAAGTCCCTAACAACTTTCACCAGTTCGTTACTTACATGTTGAATCAGCTTGTACACTTTAACTTGAGTTAAAAGTTGCTCGAATTAATGAACCTCTTCCCATTTGGTTTCATGATTCAGGTGATTCACCATTTGCCACAATTGATTATCACCTTTTTCAGTTTTCACTTAAGGAAGGGAGGTGTTGTTCAGTATTGACATTAAATGATCAATCAAGTGTTATTTTAAGTGCGGAAAAAGGGTAAACATTATGACATTTTTTCTGGCAGTTGCAACTTTAATTGATATTTTTTATGTTTTTTTTTTCATTTTTTTTTCTTCTCTGTGCCTTTCTTTTTGTTCCATAAAGAGTTTTCAATTTTCAGATCAAAGGACTAGTAAAGTAAATAATCCAAATATATAATATCACACCCCGCCTCCATTAGCTTTGCTATTGCCTAGTCCGGAAACTTCGGAAAGACTGGGAACAAGAGTCTGGGGCCGCTTAGGTAGACAGAACCAAGAACCAAAATGGCAACAGTTTTAGTTGAGTAACTGGTTTTGAGTATTTTTTGAAGCAGAAATGCCGCGACGATCTAATTGTTGTGTTCCACTTTGTTTTAACAACTTTTGTAACCATCCTGAATTGCAGTGTTACCGTTTAACAAAAGACGATGAAATAAGAAAGCAATACAGAGTCTTGATAAGAAACAGCACATTGAAGGAGGATAAAGACAACACTCGCATATGTAGTGCACATTTCGAAGGAGGGAGAAAGTTGAGTAGACGCCACTTGCCGTCAATTTTTCCCTGGACCAAGTTGAAGAGCCAGAGACGTGAATTGAAGCGACTTAGTTCCAAGGAAGTACATAATCTACCGAAGAAACGATGCAAGCGTTTGGTAACAACAAACAAAGAAAATGAAGCATCGCAGCCTTCGGCAAGTGCCAGTGATCAGTCATTTTGTCAGACTGGTGAACTTTCAGCTCGTGTGTTGGTTTTCCCTGTAAAAGTTGAGAGAAAAAAAGAGGTAAGCACTCAAACAGAAGACATCGATGAAATGCAGAACGATCAGAGGATTGATGCACACAGACAGAAAAGATTTGTGAGACACGTCTGACAAAGGAAATTGCGAAACTGAAACAAGAAATCAAATCTTTGAAGCAATCACTGGAAAAGAAAAATTGTTTTGACATTGATCATTCCAAGGGCAAAGATGATCATATTTGTTTTTATACCGGTTTTCCCAACTATGACACTTTGATGATGTGCTACAATTTGATCAAGAATCATGCAGGAAATATCAGTTATGGACGCTACAATCGCAAAACATTTGATAATCCTAAATTTTCAAAACCAGGAAGGCCAAAGGCTCTTAGCAAATTTCAAGAATTTGTACTAGTTATGATGAGACTTCGCCTCGGCTTATTTGAACGAGATCTTGCTCATAGATTCAATATTTCAGAGACCACTGTTTCAGTTATTATCTGTACTTGGATTAGATGTTTGAGAAAAGAACTACAAGACTTGGTTTTAATTCCCCCAAGAGATGTTTTAAAAGCTTTTGTGCCAGCATTGTTCAAGGAATTTTATCCTAACACAATACTTATTATCGACTGCACAGAAGTCAAGATGGAGAGCCCATCTGCCCTTGATAACCAATCAATGTGCTATTCATCGTATAAGTCCAGACCAACTATGAAATGCCTATTTAGAATTACCCCAAGTGGAGTTATTGGTTTTGTTAGTCAACTGTATCCAGGAAGTACCACTGACAAAGAAATTACTATTAAGAGTGGATTGTTGGATAAGCTAGCGAGGGGTGATGAGGTAATGGCAGACAAAGGTTTTCTTATACACGATGAGCTTGCAAATATTGGTGTAACGCTGACTTTGCCAGCCTTTCTCAAAGGCAAGAAACAGTTTCTGCAATGTGGTTACAATGGCCGTCCACACCGGCTGGGCATCTGCAGTACGATTCTTTTACATGTCCGTTAGACAAATGAACAATATGGCAAATATAAACACAACTTTTTTTCATGGATGGTAGAACTTTACACTCTCGCGAACAGACAAACACTGGCAACACATGTCCAGATTTATAAAAATTATACCCCTTTATGAGTGGCTTTGCGGTTGAAAGCTGTGTTTAGCATCTATGGCCTCAATCATGTATTTCCAAATCGTGCCAAAATTTACCACTGGTATTTCTTGGCATTTCAGCTCACTGAATCTGTCTTTCGGGAAATTTTCCATTACTTTCTCAGGATTCACTTCATCTATCATCCCCAGTTCGGCTTTTTTTCTTGCTAGATGAATTCCGCAATCAGTATCCCTCAATGTTTTTTTGTGCCGGCCAGTTTTCACATAGTCATTGTATCTGAGGAAAAATAGAATGTTTTCGAGGCAAAATTAACAAATATTCAGATTGTACTGGAAAAAATTGGATCATCAACAGCACTGAACTGTGGGCACTTGGGTCATGTGAGGCGAACTCACCTCTTGACGAGTTCTGTCTTTTTACCGCTTGTTTTTGCTCCTCGGCAAAGAAGGCACCTTCTCAACTGTGTGACAGTACATTGCTCTCGAGTATCGTGTGGAAGTGCCGCCCCAGGAATATCACTTTCGATAAAACAACTTTATAGTGAGAGTTATTTACACTCGCGTGTTGCATTGTGTAAAAATACTAGTACTCAGTCTCCCCGAAATTTCCGGAGTGGCCAATTTCTGTGGGCTGCGATTATCTTGTCAAAATTTTCCTCTGCTGAATAAATGTATTGTTGTTGTTGTTGCTGTGTTTAGAAACTGTACAGGGAGTATCAGACTTTATAAGATAAGAAACATATCAGTTCACAAAGAAATTAAGGTATGGTGTATTAACAATGGTTGAATTTCTATCATAGTATGAGATATGGCACTCATCTTTTAAATGCAGCCAAGGACTGCGGTTTAAAGTTTTAGCATCTGTTAAAGTTTTTTACATGAATCCATACAATTGATTCTTTATAGTGATTTTAAACCTGGCACTTCACTTGTGCTGATCACTTCTATACTTTTTTTTCCAAAATTTTGAAGAACTATGCCTCAAACACATCCACAACAAGTAGGCAGTTCTTAATAAGACACCTGCTAAAACCTCTTAATCTGATTCGTTGGTTTCAAGATGTTAATAATGGTAGATGCTAAGGCAGTATCTCTAATAAAAATGTTCTGGTTCCAGTTTAGCACAGTAGCTGTTTAATTACTGTATTTATTTCCAGCATTGCAAACATAACAAAAACACCCGCGATGAAAGACAGTTATTGAATTGTTTCATTTTGTTGAAGTTTACTATTCAAATTTATAGAAAACTTAGAATGTGAGGCCTTATGGTAGATTGTAATTAAAATTACTGAACTGCAGATAATCTGTAAGTTTGGTTTATAGTTGAACTTTGAATAACAGTATCAAAGTCGAGTGCATTGTTGCTACTCAGGCCAAACAAAATGTGTTCCAGTCACCGACACTACTTTTTTTTATTATGGTGTTGGATTTTTTTTTACAATTGATTTTTTTCACAGAAAAAATGTTTTCAAATCTTTATTTTTATGGTAATTAATAAACTAACTTTGTTTTTATGACTGTTGAAACAATTATTTGTTGTTGTCGCTTCTTCTTTATGTACATTCACGATTATTAGTTGTTTTGACATACAAATGTAAATTTATCAGTTCTATTGTATTTTATTGTAAAAAAGTATCATCATCATCATCATCATCATCATCATCATCATATTCGGTTTTACATCCGTTTTACATGCTGGGCTGGCATGCGTTGGACGGTTCTTTAGAAAATTGACTTCCAAGCTAACCTATCTCTGGTCAGGTCTTTTCTAACTCTTCCTTCTCTCAAATCCATCCTTATCACTTCTTCCCATGTTTTCTTTGGCCTTTCTCTACCAACTGAACCTGACACCTCAACTGCTCTGCATCTACTAACCCAGAAACTCTTGTCCATTCTCTCAATGGGACCAAACCAGCGGAGTCTCCTGTTCTGAACACATCTTCCAATACTTTCCAGATTTATGAACTTTATGAAAATTTATGAACTGTTTTATCTTGTTAGGTATTGCAAGAAAACCTTGGACCAATACGTTGAAAGTGACTACACTCTTGTGTACTTTCACTATGGTTTGACCAGCACTAATAAACCTTCTTATAACTGGTTGAAGCAGGTATACTCGGAACTTGACAGGAAGTAAGTAACTCCTGTGACTATGTGATACAGCTGTTATTACTTGAATAAAAGTATCATGATAAATTATTACTAGAGACTATCTGAATGGAAACTGAAAATATTCTTTTTTACTAGCCATTAAAACTAAAGTATAAGCAAAGCTTTAGGGAACCATTTTGTTTTCTGCTTTAGCAATATTACTGGTCCGCTTCCTCAGTATATTGGAGCTCGCAGCAATGATGTATATAGGGAAAAGACCAAAGTGTTTATAGTTATTGAGCAAATTTTTCTTGCCGTTTTTAATAGTCTTCTTCGTGTGATGTGCTTAGGAGCCAAATCTGCTCATATGACTCTTGTTTCGATCATTGTCTGTATCTTCGAAGGCTAATTAACAATTAGAATTCGAGCTCGAAATTTCTATCAGTTGGCGATAGAAATGAAGAGCAGGTATTCTAATTGTTTTAGTATAAATCTCTGAAGAAGAAACAAAAGAACAACAATACTTTTTTTGATAAACAATTGGTGAATTTATTCAAACAACCAAATTTTATGCTGATGAGTACAACAGCGACTATTCGTCAAGTGAAACTGTCAAATTGATACTTCAGATTCTTTTTTTGTTACTTTGAGAATTTTTAGACCATATTTTTTTGCTATTTTAGTTTTCTCTGGAATTTCTTTTTGAATAAAAGCGTTTACTTCCTCTTCCGAAACGTCTTCTGAAAAGCGGTAAAGGGCCGCCATATTGAATTACTTGTTTTCATCCCGCAGACGCTATCTATCACGTGATAGATATTGAGTACAGTAACCAATCAGATTGCAGTATTTGCAATAGATAGTGAGTAGATTTCTACTAAAATATGTATATAAATGCTCCCATGATTTTATCTCTTTTAAAAGTATGAGAATTTTTATGCTTCTGGCTCAACATGTGTAACGTGGTTCGTATCTTCAACAATCGTTTTATGTTTTGTAGGTACAAGAAAAACATAAAGGCGTTCTATGTAGTTCATCCCACAAACTTTGTCAAGGTGATATTTAGGATTTTCAAGCATATTTTAAGGTAATTAATGCACAGATCCTCCATAAAATTAACGACCTTGTTTGCTTTCGTATTAGTCAAGGTTTGGACCCCACTTATAAGACTCTACGCAATAATGGCGGCGGTTTTAATATTTTTTTGTTTACATCCAAATTAGCCCTACTAGCCTCGTTCTTGAGTTAAACTTTCAAAAGCATATCTTACCACAAAGGAGGCTAATAGGGCTATTTTGAACGCAGACAAAAGAATATTAAAATCGCCACCATTTTTGCATAGGGTCTATGTTAAGTAAGAAAACAAAATGAAATGCCTTCAAAACTCTCCCTCCAAACCAAAACAAAGCAAAACAAATTGTGTTACGAAGACAAGAAGAGTTGCAATTCCAACGATATAGTTTAGGAACTTTTCCTCATTTTTATTATAGAATAATTAAATGAAATGAAATATAATCAATGCTACAAAAAGCAACGACGCATCTGCATCAAAATGATTTTTCATTAGCTAATTAAAAATAGAATTAGCTTTTAATTGATTACAGTTTTCTCTGAAAGCCTGTGTATTAAAACGATATTACATGGCCGCGAGGAGATTTTTCAACACGGGAAGAAATTTTTTCTATCTCTAAATCGCTCTCGGAAACTAATGATTTTAATATTGTGGTTTATATTTGATTTGGAGTCAATAATTCATTCAGATAAAAGTAATACAATCAAGCAAGACACTAAAGGTAAAATCAAGAGTAGTTTAGAATTACTGTGAAAGGTGCTAATTGACGTGCTATCTGATTTGGTTATCTTCATCACAACCCAATCCTAAATATTACGTGACTTGTAGTTTGCCATCGTACGAACAAGCTATGTGACAAGGAGGTTAACGTGACGACTGTTTTCTTTACCTAAATAGAAACACCCAAACACACCTTAATTTAGTTGAACTATAGTTTAGCCTTTTTAGGAAATTAAAATTACACTGTAAATGCATAAAAACCCGCACAAAATGAGAATAAACCAGAATTTGAATTATAGCTATTAGTGTGTGCTATATTGTATAGAATTCTCAACATCGCCATGTAATATTTTGTTTTTTATATATAAACATATAAAAACCAATGCATTTGACAAAGACACCGTTGTTACAGGCACTGCAACAAAAAGAACGATTTTTATTATAATGTAACCAAGGTAATCGTTTCATTATCTTTTATGAAGATAACATGTTATTTCACGTGTGAAACTATCAGATTTTCGTGTGAAAGTTAACTCACTTGGTATTTCATTGTTATTTATATTATGCAAAGTTATCTCGGTTGCAACGTCCAGGACATAATGGATTGCATATATGACGCGTCATATATTAATGAAATTATTTAACTGTTATCACTATCAGTTTTTATTATTATAGAACTTACACTTTACATTATTATGAGGGTATGATGAACTGGAAAACGTTGATGGCGGTAATGATTGCATAAATACCACAAGTGAATTTAACTTTAACCACCATAGATTTTCAAACCCTGATCGTGTCCTTTTGCAGCCCCAAGTTTGGTCGTAAAATGATGTACGTGAACAGATTACAGGAGCTTAGGGAACATGTTCACTTGGACCAGATCGACATTCCTGATGAAGTGAGAGAGTAAGAGTTAACTTCTATTGCTATTAGATTTGCTTTATGTAAGTGCTGAGAGAGTATTTAACTTCATGTTTAGTTGGACGGGCATGGTTAGTGCAGTTGGTAACTCTCTACCTTCTGACCAGAAGGTCACCGGTTCAATCCTTGCTCTACTGAGATTTGAATTTTTGTGTGAACTTCTTTTCCGGCTAAGCTAACTCAGCTTTCCATCCTTCCGGGGCATGTAAATGAGTACCAGCGTCTGTTGGGAGCTAACCTGTGATGGATTAGTGTCCCATCCGGGGGAGTCAAAATTCTCATCTGCTTAACACTACAGAAACTAGCTCCATGGGCCACTAGGCTCGTAAAGGATTTAGCTTTAGCTTTTTTAATTGTAATAAAAGAGGAGAATGCATTGTAAAGTGGTTTGGGGTTCTGGATTTGACTGCAGGTATAGTAACCGGTTTTAAACACTAAGCCACCAAAAGGACATGGTAGGGATATAATAGGGATATGGTAGGGATATATTTAACATTCTTTATGAGACTTAAAGCGTATTTAAAAACTAGAAAAGCTTTGGTATGGACTGTTCTGTCAGGCAAATAATCTTATGCCGATGACTTGAAAAAGCAAGGCTAGTGAAAGGGTCTTCTTAGAGAAATTCAAAAAATTAAAATATATTTCATGTATGGAAGTCTGCCTTTTTTACAAAGCAATGAATGCGGTGATGTTAGCATTTGTACAGGATGTGTGATGTGAGTTTTCCAAAGCAGCTGTTGTATGATTACTCTTGTGTAGGTTGTAGACCTCATTTTGAGAACCCAAAGATAATTTAAACACCTCAATATTGATGTGAAGTCTTGGAAAGAACTGGCACAAAGCGCCTGGTCTGAAAATTGAAGTTGTTGCTTTGAGAAGCAGAATTTTAAGCATGGAAATCATTTGTTTGCCAGTATAAGAAATCGTCACCAAACGCACCTCTAAGTAAAGATGATGTGTGCTCATGTGTCCTCTGCTCGACCCAAGGTGAAACTAGTCGCTCACCTTTGATTTCACTGGGACTTCCTGAACTTGCTGCTCTTGGATGTCTAGATTGCAATTATGTTTGCAAAATTGATTGCAGGCAACAATTGTACATGCACGGGTGGCATTTAGCTACACAGAAAAGTATAACATGTATTTCGTAATATTGTTTTTAACACTCATATACGTCATTCACGACGGGAGACTAGAACATCTGTAGAGAGCCAACTGGTTTTACCTCCTTCGGTGGGGGTTTTTAATGGGAGAAGCGGATTTTAACCATGAAATTGAAAAGAAAACCTGTGGCTTTAAAAACACCACTTTGCCTTTAGAATGATAAACCCTTGGTTTGGTTCTCTGAAAAATAAAAAAATGGACTTAGTTTTAGCAAAAAGTTAAAGACCATATTTATTCATTTAAAACGTTGTGTCGTTTTTTTTTTCAATCAGTTTATTAAACAGCAGCCACGCACATATCTTATAAACATTCTAAAGTGACCCAGAATTAGAGTCTTTAATTTCTTAACCATCACTAAAGGTCCTTCTCTACAAGGAATTTCGTTGCAGTGCATTTTTATTAATTTGTGAATAAAAGTAAATGACTTATGTCCATTTTGGAGTTTGGGATACCGGCAACTTGATTGCCCTTTACAGTGTAAAGTGTTAGTTTCGAGTCAGCAACTGCACTTTTATCAGCCAATCACTCATTCCATTATTTCCCGTTAGATAATATTTCAACTCTTACGTCTTTTCTCTGGGATCTAATTACATTAAACAAAGTATCTTTTCATCCATTTATCTACCCATCCGCCCAACAATCCATCCATCCATCCATCCATCCATCCATCCATCCATCCATCCATCCATCCATCCATCCATCCATCTATCCATTCGTTTATATTTAACCAATTATCCATTGACATCAATAAATCTGTCTATTTGTTTTATTGTGGATGTTCTTATCAACACATGCGCTAAAGTAATCTTGTCAATGTTGGCAGTTTTTGTTGTCTGGCAGGCATGATGACCAAATGGAACTGAAGTACAAGCCACGACCTCCTACAGCTGTGTTCCATACAGACTTTGAATCAAGCAGCTACCCAAAGCAAATACCTTACACACAGCAGTTTGGAGTATCTCTGAAATGGTAAATTTGAACTGTTTATCAATAAACAGTCTAGATCAGATGATTTATCGTGTTTAAACTTAAGTATCTTTGCAGTTGCATATAAGTGCAGTAAAAAAAGGATATAGTGATTTTACAGTGGTTGTTTAGCAGTAATGTTATGTAACGACTTTTGATGTTAAGTGTACAGTTTCTGTAAGTGCCAAAGAGAACTGTGATTAAATTCAGGTTTTACCAGATTCCTGGCACCATTTTGGTACTAGTATATCCCCTCTTACTTTCTTATTACTTGCTTACTTACTTACTTACCTACTTATTTACTTAGTTTCCTATTTTCTTATTTGCTTACTTTTTACTCGATTCTCTATATACTTCCCTACTGACACACTTACCTACTCACTTCCAAACCTACTTAATTACTTGCTTACTTTCTTACCTACTTACTTACTTACTACTATCTTATTTACCTTCTTACCTTCTTTCTTATTTGCTTACTTTTTAGTTACTTCTCTATTTGCTTCCCTACTAACTCCCTAACCTATTTAATTACTTGCTTACTTGCTTACCTACTACCTTATTTACCTACTTACCTTCTTTCTTATTTGCCTACCTACTTCTCAATGTACTTCTCTACTTAAACTTACCTACTCACTTCCAAATCTACTTAACTACTTGCTTACTTTCTTGCCTACTTACTTACCTACTATCTTATTTACCTACTTACCTTCTTTCTTATTTGCCTACTTACTTTTCTATGTACTTCTCAACTGACACACTTACCTACTCACTTCCTAAACTATTTAATTACCTGCTTACCTCCTTACCTACGTACTTAATTACTGTCTTATTTACCTAGTTACTGTCTTATTTACCTAGCAGTGAGTAGCTACTTGTTTACTTACATACTTCTTTACCTACTTACTTACTTACCTACTACCTACCTACCTACTTACCTCCTTACTTCTCTACATACTTCCCTAAATACTTCCCTACACACTTACCAACTCACTCCTTACCTACTTACTTAGCTACTTACTCCTGAACTACTTATTTTCTATTTTCTCACTTACTTACCTACGTTTTCACTTACTTACCTACTTACGTATTCCCTACCTAGTTACCTACATTCTTACTTGATTACATACTTACTAATTGAGGTTTAAAGCTGCAGTAGTTTTATAAAGTTATTGTTATGGAGTTTATAATGATGTTGATAAAGTTACTTTAATTCAATTAGCCTATAAAGTTTAACTTTAAAACAAAAAGTTGTTAACTTTGGCTATTTGTTCGATCTGCAATATATATTAAGTTACTAAGGATAAAGTGTTGCTTTTTGATGGATACTGCTGGAATTATTGAATTCACGGTTTTTTAGGCTTCAGGAACAAAACAACGGCAATCCAATTCCACCGGTAGTGTCCCAAGCAATACTCTTCCTCAGAGATCATGGTGAGACAAAGGCATTATTTTAATAACTGCTATTGTTATAAAAATTAAGTTTTTCTGTGAAATTAATTTCTTAATGAAGTGCTTAAGTTAACTTATAAACAGTTAAATATAAGTTCCACCGCTACTTTTACTACTACAAATAGATACTGCTGTAACAACCTTGCTGCTTCTGCTACCTCTACTACTACTATTACTACTACTACTACTACTTCTACTACTACTACTACTACTACAACTACTACTACTACTACTACTACTGCTGCTACTACTTCTACTACTACTACTATTACTTCTACTGTGCTATCATTGAACTGTTATAAATATAGTTGTTACATAGTTACTTGTTACTGTTGTTTCAAATAAAAAGTTACATTTATTTGTTTTTTAATCATTTTGTTGATTTTTGATTATATAATCTATTTTGTAAGAGTTTGTAAACAAATACGTTCTTTTTTTAGAATCCTTTTCACTGATTTGTAATTTGTGGCTCTCCAAAGTAATGCTTTGGCAATATATAACAAATGTTTTATATCATGCCAATAAAGCTTGTTACTTCTACTACCACTACCACTACCACTACCACTACCACTACCACTACCACGTACTACAATCTGGATTTTTACTTGTTTTTTGATATCAAAATAAAGTATTTTCGCAAATCATGCGCAGTGTGTATATACAACCATTTTAGGGGGCCTCGGGTCTTACAAATATTACGGTTCCTGGGATAATTTTTTTTTCTTTTATTAGGTCTTTTCAAATGTGTAGTGATTCTTAGGATTAATTGTTTTATCAGGACCGCAGGATTCCGTGTTATTTGTAAGACCTGCGGCCCGGCAAAACAGTGTGAAATAAGCACTGCGCATTATTGTGAAAGTAGCCTATTTACGTACGAAAAATTAAAAAGAATAGCCAATACCAGGTAGAATTAGGAGTTTTATAATACAATATTTCGGCTAGCCATACTAGCCTTCATCAGGTGTATTGAATTACAATCGGTTACATTTATATAAGATGTAGAACGGAAATTGCAAAACGAATAGCCGCGGAAAATACAAACAAACAGAAATTACAAAATAGTGAAATAATGGGGAAAAAATGCAAACAAATTTTAAAAAAATAACGAAAAGACCTCGTAAAGGCGAAGTTAAGGCCGTTAGATTCAAGGGTATTAGCTTTGGTTATAAGGTTGAAAAATTGTATGGTTTAATCCGCTGTTCAGTTGAAACGCTAAGACCAATATCGGCAAACGTTTTCTTTACTTGCTCCGTAAGTATTTTCATAAGGATACCTCATGCAAGACGATATTTAAGGGCCCCATTATTTGGTCTCGGGTTACCGAGGTAATTCTACCTGTAGTACTTCCGAGCTAACCTATTGTTGGGCTAACTTTTTACCTAACCCTTTAAAAAGCTCAACGAATTGTTTATACAAGTACCTTAAACTTGTTTCGGGAAAGCGAGACAATTCGGGGGGGAGGGGGAGGGGTAAATTATCTCACCTCGGCAGGTAAGATTTAGAACCTGCTTCAACTAGAAACAACTTTTTCCATAAAAACACTTTGCCTCGCCTACCCAGGACACGTCACCTCGGCTACATATAAAGATCTACAAAGTATATACAGAACTAATAAATGAACGGCTGATGTCGGAACAAGGACGAAACCGCTGTCAAGATCGCAAATTCTAGCTTGTTCCGAACTCATGATCATATTAGCTCGCAAACAAGTTTTTTTTTTCACTTAGTACATCTGCCATTCATTTACAGATCCTATGTACGCCGCATGGCACTTCGTACATTCGTATACACGCCGGTCTCTGCAGTACAGTCTCTATAATTGTAAGTAGAATAAATTGAAGCGCAATTAACAATGTCAAATACAATTGAGGTTGAGGCAATGTCAGTTTTAGTCATTCAGTATGTTAACTACTCGTGGAAGAATAATAACGAATATATCCTTGAAACTTTCTTGCAAGCTTAAAAGATCAAACAGGGACTTTGACTGAACATGCTGTACAGAAACATAATGTAATTTAATCGGAGAAAAAAGTCTTAAAAATGTAAGAAAAAATTGAAATAAATAAGATTATTTATAAATAAGATGACAAGAGGGGTCCATTGAAAGAAATGTCAGAACAGATTTTTTGCCATTTAAGCGCGCCCAATAAATTTGTCTGACAGTTGTCCTGGATACCCGAGATCATATAAGCAGGCCCTAACGGCTGCTTTTGAACCAGACATAGAGCTTAGACTTATGGAAGTTGCGGACCGGATGAACTGCCAAACAGCCTTAACAGATGCATGGCCAGTGAGTGACCTTTAAGTGCTAAAACCACAATCCGGGTCTCAATAGTCGCCGAATAGCTAAAACTCGCCCATTCAAACTACGAACGTAGATTACTATACGAGAGATTTTTTTCTCGGCCTTTCGGCATTCCTAATTCTTCAAAAATATCAGTATTTATGTAAAATCATAGCGCAAGTAAATAAAAGAATCAACGTAACGAAAGAACAAATTTATTGACAATGACTGAACAAATGCAAACACAAGATGGCTGATCAACAACGACAATTACAACTAACAGGAGTTGCTCGCTTGTGCTCATCTAACAAACAAATTTTCGCAGGCGCTATGAGCTTGCTGGCTTAGGGGCCATCTCCCACTCTCCAACATAAAGAAAATGCCAAAATTGGCCTTTTGTCATGTAGTTAAAAGGAGACTTTCTGGGGGTTGAAAGGGCAGGAAACTTTAAAAGTATTAACTTAGGCTCAGGTTGAACTAGACTGTAGAAAACATCAAACTTTGCAAATTCGTTTGCTCTCAGACCTGGGGGGTATACTCCCATATATTGACTATACAGGTATGTTCCGCTGTTCAGGGTATGGTTTTCAGACCACCCAGTCTAGAACAGGGTGTACTGATAAATCGCGGAAATATTTGCCAAGAACAGGGTATAAAAATTTATAATATTTGGAAATTGTTTAGGACAGGGTGCAACAATTCTTCCCGTATGAGAATTGGTTTGACTGGATTTTGATGTACATGAACAGGCCTGACGTCTGTAAAATATTTATTTGCTAATTGGCGTTGTTTCTTTTTCTAATTCAGTACATGCAGAGAGCGGAAAAATCTACAACAACTTTATTTAGTACTCAGATGGTAGTAATTTACAAAAAGATAATGATTAGAGGTAGTATAATTATGGGTAGGTAGAGCACAAGCTACTTAGAAATAGTTAAACTAATCGAGCTAAGTAGCCTTCATTATTAGTTTAGAACAGGGTATCAAAATCAACCCATTTCTAGAGTAGAACAGGGTCAGGTTTGTTAACCCTCTCAGTGCCAGTCAGTTATCAACAACCAACTTCTCCTTATATAACACATACAAAATATGACATTTGGTGATGAGAAAA
>JANCMA020041285.1:0-16391 GCA_024336925.2 Zoanthus solanderi
TTTGAGGTTTCCACGCAATATTTTCCAAGTTATTTTCAACAAAATTCGAACGATCGCAATCGCTCGAAAATAATTGCCTTCAGACACTAAATTCCTGAGCCACAATAATTGGTCAGCGGATTTTTTCCTCATTGCCTTGGTGCAAATTACATATAATGCATATTAATGATATGCAAATTAGGGCACCCTGTTGTTTTTTAAAGCTGGCTAGAACACTGCATAAGAGAAAGCAACACGTATCAACAGGAACTTATAAATCTGATAATCAGTGCATCACTCATAGTGTTCCACAGGGGTCAGTATTAGGTCCACTTCTGCTTCTTTTATATAAAAATGACTTAAGTAATTGTTGCTCTTATTTTGACTCCACATCTTTGCTGATGATACAAACCTGTTCTGTACCAACAGTAGTCACTAAGTATTGATTTAAGAATAATTTCATTATTTTCCATCCATGCCAAAAAGTGATCAGTTACCAAGTCAGACTGCACATTGCTTGCATAGAAAAGCATCAGATATCTTGGAGTTCATATTGATTCTAACCTCACTTGGAAATACCACTTACAGCACATTACCAAGAAAATTAAATGCAGTGTTGACATTCTAGCTAAAACTCGACATTATTTACCAATATCAATACTTTTACAGCTGTACTATACATTAATAGCTGTGGTTACACTTGTCGTTTAACCCGTGGGGAACTCTGATTTTACCTGTGGGTAGTCTGTGTTTATGTGTGACTGATCTTCCCATTGGGAATTTACCTTCAGGTAATTATACTATGGATACATCAAAAAGAACAAAATAATTCAGTCCCCATGACACTTCCCGAACCAAGTGGTATGGTTTATCTATGATTTATCTAACCCGAACCGTCTTCAACCAATCACAAATCAACTAATGACAAATACAGGAAGCACTGTGTGTTATATTTGGCTCTAGCTTAAATTGTGCCATTGGTAAAAAAATACGAGAATCAACATCTTGATGGCAAATTTCTGAGCTTCTCTGCGAGTATTTCTTTTCGATTGCTTTGTTTTTGTAAACCTCGTTTGAACTATTTCTGTGAAACAAACATTTGAAATACATTTTCTACCTTTTTCAGCCCATATGAACCTGACGATAGTTATCACTATCAGGATCAAACAATTTTAAACAGTTTCTTATTCCAGCATAAAGAAGCAGCAAAGTTAATTAAATCGTGAAACGATGAATACATTCCCGGCCTTTCAGTATGAGTGCAGACAACTTGTAGTCATAGTTTTCAGTCTCCATCTTAAATTCTTCCACCAATCGACCAACAAAATTCTATTGGGCCAAGCAGGATCAAATTTTACCGTGAGCAAACATTTGCTATGTAACCGAGACCTGTCAAACGACTAGAAACCCAATCCGAACCCAACGTCCCAACCCAAGGCAAACTCTCCGGGGGAAACCACTTAACCCAAGCTAGTGTAACCACAACTAATTTATCCATATTTAACTTATGCTGTAACAACCTGGGGTAATACTTATGTAACTACCCATAAATCTCTTATTACTCTTCAAAAGAGAGCAATTCGACTAATCAGTTTCGCTGAGTTTAGAGCACATACTAATCCACGTTTTAGCCACCTGGATATTTAAAAATTATCTGATTTAATATTTCTAAACAATGCTCTATTGATGTATGACTTTCATGGAACAATTTACCACCCGTCTTTCGTGATTTCTTTACACCAGTATCTAATGTACACAAATACAATACTAGATTAGCTTCTAAAGACTCATATTATATTTTATATCAAAAGTATAAACCAATTATGGCAAATTCAATATTCGCTATGTAGATGCTAAAGTCTGGAACTCAATTGACGAGAGTTTCAAATCTAAAAAACGCAGTCAATTCAAGAAATTTAGTATTAAACAAACAATATCTTGAATACTTACTTGGATATCTGATGCTCTTTGCTCTTTGTTTACCTATGGCAAGGATTTATATACCCTATTTGTATTTGCAATTATGTTGTATTTGCTGTATTATTATAGAGGATAATTTTATAATAATGTCCTTTTTTATTCTTCTTGTTTGATTCTCACCTATCCTCTCATCTTTTCTCTGTAAATCAAATAACAAAATTCTAACAGCCCTATCTGACCGACCACAGCTACTTAACTCGATTAGCAGTTGCTATTTTTAAGTAGCTGTAATCTTCACCTAACTATTTCTGATATTAATATTAAAATAAAGTAACTTAAACATAATGTAACACCATTAGGACACAAATAAAGTATTGTTGTTGTTGTTGTTGTATTGTTGAAAAGGAAGCAAAACGTTCTTTTCGCCTTCATTTGTGAGCTCTACTTATAATCTTTATCTCATCTCAATTTTATATTCATATCAGCGACTTTTTTTATTTCATTTTTATCTGATGAGGGCTGTAGTAGAACAGTCGAAAGCTTATAATTAGTAAAATTTTTAACCAGAAAACATTCTATATATTTTTTTAATTTTTAACCGTAACTTATGTCGATGTGACACAAATTTACGAGGTTTCAAAAAATCTTCAAAATTTATGAAGTTTTTGTCTTGCTTGTTGGCACTTAGCGATAGCTACTACTAGTAATAAATGGAACCCAGGCACTGAGAAGTGTTGCTAATATTATGTTATATTCTTCCCAGCTGTTCCAATCATAACTACACCGGTCATCAGCGGCTACAACAAAGCCAGTAAGAAAAGGGGTCGAAGAGCCGCTGGTACGATGGGAGCCCGCTGTTCTTGGACAGTCAAAGATAATCCTATCGTCAAAGGTTCTCCTTCAGCGAAGTACCAGGTTCAGTGGGTTCGAAATGGTGAAGCTAAACCCGCTGTGACTCTTGGTTCCTCCGCGAGAAACGCTGATCTGGAATGTGGTGCAAAGGGTTTCAAGGCTGGAGACGACGTAAGGGTTTTAAAATGTTTCTTTGTTTAAACTTTTTCCCTTAACTTTGAAGCGGAGAACTCTAAACTAATAAGTCAGAAAGGAGATAGGTAGATAGTCTATCCCATATAATCTATTGTTTTGTTCAATACAGGTTTCATGCAAAGTGCGCGGAAAATACGACACTAAAGAACACTGGAGCTCTTACAGAACTGGTCAGGACTATAACACTGGAATCACGGTAAGTGTTAGTTACATTAATACTAAGAAAGAGATTATGAAATAATTTATCACTGTGTTAAAAGAGGGAATTCAAGTTTCTACAATGTTATTGGCTACTCGGCTGGGTTTCCTACTGACAAAAAAAGCCCGTTTCGTACCCAAATATATATATTTTTAATACTCTTTTTTATCATTCTGACTTGTTGAGTTGATTCAATAGACTAACATTTACTCCGACTAAGGGCTACAGTCTGAAACGTCAGCCAGGGTTAAATCCTTTTCACTGCAGTGTAAGGCTTATCAAATTGTAACTGTTTTTATACACCATAGGTTGAACCAAGCAAGATTACTGTTTCTGAAGGATCTCTCTCCGCTACAGTCACCGTCTGTACAGACATGAAAACTTGTTGCGACGATCCTGACAAGGAAGAATGTCAGGTCGTGTTAGAGTTCGAGCACATGGATGATATCATTACCGACAAATGTCAGATCGTACTTAAGGTAAGGACTGTTAGTCTAACAGTTGCTGGCTAGCTAAATCCTTTACAAGCCAAGTGGCCCTTGGAGCCGGCGCTTGTCTCCGGTTTCTGTAGTGTTAAGCAGATGGGAGTTTTGACTTCCCCTGGACGGGACACTAATCCATTGCAGGTTAGCTCCCAGCTGACGCTGGTACTGAGTTAGCTTAGGCGGAAAAGAAGGTCATATCAAACTTTTGGTAGGAAGGTAGAGATCCTATGCCGTTGGTAACGATTGCTGGGTGTTGCTATAAAGTGCTTATAGGAAAAATTTCCAAATTGAGATTCTATCTGTCCCAGAGAGCTCTTTTAAAATTAACTACTCTCTCGTATATCCCTATTTGTATTATGGAAATATAGTTTGGGGGTGTACATATATGAGACAAATCTAAGAAGACTGATTATCCTTCAGAAACGCGTTGTTATACTTATTACAATGTCTACTTTTGATGGACACACAGCACCAAACTTCCATAAACACAAACGTTTTAGCCTGAGCAATAAATATAAGCTTATAACCTCAAATCCCATGCACTTTTAAGCATCTCTGTGAAAATATTTGGATTATTGTCGAATCTTCTACGTTAACGATACATTAAAATGCAACTAACCCTTTTTCTTGTTTTTATTTCAAAGTATTTACCATACAATTTTAAGCATTTTTGCGAAAACCTTTTAGTTTTTGGTCAAATGTTACTTTTTTCATAATGCTTTGAAATGCGAGAAGTTTCCTCCTTTTTGGTTCATGTCCGCGTTCCGAAGGGAACTGGAAATAGCCGTAAATGACGTCATTTTCGTCCTAAATTTATCTAAAAAATAAAAAAATGAAGACATTTAATGGTGAATATCTAAATGAATTCGTCGAATAATGTCAATTTCTAAAACTAAAAGTTACAAGGCTGCGCTTTCTGTTTCAAATTACACGTCATAATTTGGCATTGACGTCATTTGAGGTTATCGCCAGTCCCCTTCAGGACGCGGCCAATGAACCAAGATGGAGGAAACTTATCGGATTTCAAAGTAATAAGGAAAAAGGAAGATTTGACCAAAATCAAAAACGTTTTCGCAGAAGTGCTTAATATTTTATGATATTTAGTTTGATACAAAAACAAGAAAAAGGGATAGTTGCACTTTAAAACTGTAAAACTTTCGCCATCCTGGTACATGACCGCGTCCTGAAAGACGATATGGTGCCAATGACGTCCTTCTTGACTGCAATTTAACTACAGATTCACAATTAAGACAATTAAAGGTAGTTTTCGGAAAGAGTTCATCAAAATAATGGTAAATGATTGAAATGAAAACCTCTTGGGCCATGCTTTCTGTTGTGAATCGCCCCTTTCTAGTTCGCTTCGTAATGTAAAGGGATCGTATAAGACATTTCATCATGAACTTTCGAAATGTTAAATGTAGTTCAACTTTCCTAACATTGCAGTGCTGCATGCCAACACCTACAGGTTAATGAAAGCATTTGTATCGGATCATCCAAAAAGTATCGGTGAAAGATCTCTGTTGTCCATCTACATATTCCCGAATTTAAAATATATGTAATAGAAGTATTCATTCAGAGCTATTCAACAGATAACAGATTGGAAAAAATTGTTTTGTTTTAATGTCAAATGATGAATCGCTCATCCTGTCAAATTCCAGGAAACTCTTTGCTCTGCCCTGAAACTATACTAATATAAGACAGTACTTGTAATTTGGAGCGAATAAAATCTTGTTGTTACAAACTTGTGTCGTCTTTAATTGGAGGTGTCTTAACGTGGCTCCTAAATCTAATCACATGCATCCTCCATTATTACTGTGTATAACTGCTACAATTGTTATTGATTTGTCAAAACATTTTGTGTGTTCGGATTCTAGCCGGGAGAGCGATGTACCACCTTTAAAGTAAGAGCCGTTCGAGATTTCCTTGACGATGGAAACAGAGAAGAACAGTTGAAATTCAAACCAGTCAAAGCTCCTAACTGCCCTTGTTGGGATGGATACAAACCTCCATCTGTAACGGTAAGTTTATTTTTGTGTTCTAGTTTTACTATACACTATGAAGTACTCGGTTTGAGTATCGTTGTACACCTCATAGTGGCAATGACGGACCAACTAAAAATACCTGCTTTCCCAGTTGTGGCTTCAAGCCTCAGCTGAGTAAAGCCCTGCACCTGTTAAGCATTTTTCCCTCATTGTTCTCTTTCGCAGTTACTTAAGTTGCGTGTATAAACGCAACTCCCATTCATAATATACGTGTGACATACTTCAGTAAGCTATGAGTGTGTTCTATACTATGATACATTATCATATACAATGATACAATGTGATACACTATGATACACTGTAATACACTGTGATACATTGTGATACGACATGAAACACTGTAATACATAATACACTGTAATACACTGTGATGCATTGTGATACGACATAATACACTGTAGTATAGTGTGATACATTGTGATACGACATGATACACTGTAATACACTGTGATGCATTGTGATACGACATAATACACTGTAATACACTGTGATACAATGTGATACACTATGATATACTGTGATACGTTATGATAAAATGTGATACACTACGATACACTACATTATACTAGGATGAACTTTAGTATGCAACCTTTGTTCACTGTAAAAAATCATCCCGCGCGACTAATCAAAATCGATCACACGTTTTTGAAGTATCTCTCAATCTCGCCACAACCGTGCATAGAAAGCAGCACTTTGCGACGTTTGATTTCGGTTTTTCAGATTTACTGACTACCGGAATTTCAGTTATCGGTTATTGGTGGGTAACACAGGAAGCGAAATTATGTAAATTTCTGACTTTTGTTGACAAGGTGGCAATGTTTACTTAATAAGGAACCTTCATTTGTCGCCTATGTTGAGTCCTCTAAATTATTTAACTTTCTTCCCGAAGGGATGCTGAGTAATTCTAAAACAAATTAAATTTCCTTTTACTGTTTGAATTTCAACTTTTGACAACTTTCATTGAATACTTTGCTATTTGCTCCTATTTTTAAAACTTAGTTTTTTAAAATCCGGATCCTTTTTAAATGGAGCGTTCTTTGGGATTTTTATTGAACTTCGCCGTTTCATTTATGTTCTTATTTATTTTAAAGATTCTTATTTGTTCAAACTCTTGCTTGAAGTTCTTGAAGTCATATATTGAGCCGTGCAATGCAGTGAACTCATATTACATATTAAAAGGGTTAGAAACTTTCAATTCATGTTTTGTTAACAAATACGGTGATATGGTGATGGTGATAGTAATAGTAATGTTATTTTCACTTTCATTATGTTCTCTGATCAGGTCCAGACTATAGATTCTACCCATTCAATCTGTACATCTTGTGGTGACCCGCACATTTCAACCTTTGATAAACGGTAAGAGTTATAAGATTTTGAAAGCTGTTAGTTTCGATAGTTTAGTTTAATTTAGTCTTCAATATTCGCTAATGACGTCCAGGCAGGTGGAGAATAGTTCTCCCTAAGTCAAGCTCCTTGTTACCCGACTGGGCCTGCGGTTTAACGTTCTTAACCAAAAGGACATGGATGGGTATTAATCTTGGACCCCTGCATGGTAGCCAGGAACTTTACCAACACGGCTAACGAGGAGGCAGTTAAGAATCTTTTAAGAGAAAAGGTTTTGAAAAAGTCATGCGTAATGCGCACATTGTGTAGTTCAACAACTGAAACGTTAAGGCCAAGGGAACGCAATAGCCTGTCTGACCTTCACTCAGGGTCTTAAAGCAATTGAGAAGGTGCTGCCTTTGCTCTAACATCTGCAGATGGTTAGACCTTCACTCAGGGTATTACAATAATTGAGAAGGTACTGCCTTTGCTCTAACATCTGCAAATGGTTTTACCTTCACTCAGGTTATTAAAATAATTGAGGAGAAGGTGCTGCATTTGCTCTAACATCTGCAAATGGTTAGACCATCACTCAGGGTATTACAATCATTGAGGAGAAGGTGCTGCCTTTTCTCTGATATCTGCAAATGGTTAGAAAATCACTCAGGGTGTTACAATAATTGAGGAGAAGGTGCTGCATTTGCTCTAACATCTGCAAATGGTTAGACTTTTGCGTCTTCTCGGAATAGGACGTTAAACCATAGGCTCTCGGAGACTTCTGTGTTTGTGTGCTTGTTTGTCATGTGAAAGATCTCTGTCCAACTTAGAATGGTAAAAATGGTGTCCCCAATTAGTAGGTTTTTGGTCGGCTAAATATATATGACTTGACACCTAAATAAAGTCATTAATATTATTATTATTATTATTATTATTATTATTATTATTATTATTATCTAATACAGTGTTTATCATCAACTGAGGGGAGGAGGTGGAACCTTTACGTTTGTTAAAAGCCATAGTCGCACTTTTGAGGTGAGTTTTGTGCCCTTATAACAGATAAGTGTTTCTTTGCTTTTAAAAGGGGAACTCCAGTCAAAAAACATTTTAGGTTTAAATAAAAGCTATTGCTTTTATTTGATTGTTCACAAAGTATTTGGATACAAACAAGAAAACATTAACAAAGATTGTCTTATTAACAAAGAAAAAGAAATATCTGTTCAAAGTTCGCAGAAGAGAACACTGGAACTCAATATTTCTTTGTTGCACGAAGCCAAAATATCGACATTCATTATATTAATTTTGAGTTACAATAAAAAACAATACATTTACATTAATATTTTTTTTAAGAACAAAAGATTTCTAGTACTCAAGGACATTATGAAATGAAGCTGCTGACCAAACCGCTTCTGCAAAGGAAAGAACATCATGGCGTTGAAATTGTGGACTTTGAACAGTTATTTCTCGTTTGTCTTTAATACTTAGGCCGAAATACTTTGTAAGTGGTCAGATAAAGGTAACAGCTTTTATTTAAACCTAGAATATTGTTGACTGGAGTTCCCATTTAAATTATTTTAACCGATAGTTTCTTTTTAGGTTATATGTGTTTCTGTATCACTTTTCCTATTTTTATACCTTTTTAACGTAAGAGACTATAATTTCTACCTAAATAATTGTAACATCAATAAACGGGAATTTTACTCAAATGTGACTTATGGTTGGTCTAAAACCGCTTAACTAACACCAAAAGAACATTTAACAGTAGTTAGAAATGGAAATGACAATGAAAAACGATCATTTTGTCCCGAAACCACAACCAAAGTTCATTAACACCTTCCTCCCCACACACAACTCACCATTATCATCATCCATACGATCATCACAATTACTACCATAACCGTAACCACCACCAGATCTTTCAGCACCATAATAGTCGCAGAAACCATAACTATCACTACCAGCGTCATCACAACCACCATTACCATCACTACAATTAATATAACTTAGCCACTAAGCCCAACCATCACTAACATTATCTTCACCACCACTATCATTAATCGTTGATGCAACCACTACCATCACTACCATTATCTCAATCACCGTTACCTTCACTACCATAATCATCACAACCATCTTTATCATAATCTTCACCACCACTATCATCATTAAAATCACCTTTACCATCACTACCAACATCAGCACAACCATTACTTCCATAAACTTTGATGCCACCGCTACCATCACTATCATCATCATCACAATCACCGTTACCTTCACTACCATAATCATCACAACCATCACTATCATCTTCACCACCACTATCATTAAAATCACCTTTACCATCACTATCACTATCATCATCATCACAACCATCACTACCATCATCATCACAACCATCACTATCATCACAATCATCACTACTATCATCACAACCATCACTATCATCATCATCACAACCATCACTATCATCATCACAACCATCACTACCATCATCATCACAACCATCACTATCATCATCATCACAACCATCACTACCATCATCTTCACCACCACTATCATTAAAATCACCTTTACCGTCACTACCATCATCATCACTACCACCATCATCACAACCATCACTATCATCATCACAACCACCACTAT
Source organism: Zoanthus solanderi (assembly GCA_024336925.2). Classification (NCBI taxonomy): domain Eukaryota; kingdom Metazoa; phylum Cnidaria; class Anthozoa; order Zoantharia; family Zoanthidae; genus Zoanthus; species Zoanthus solanderi. The sequence continues at coordinate 9,636 of JANCMA020041285.1, forward strand.
CATCATCATCACAACCACCGTTACTATTACGATGATCATCAACAGCATCATAACCATCACTATCATCATCACAACAACCACTACCAAGGTCGTCATTCCAAACGCCACCAACACGACCATAGTGACCGATAATCACTACCATGCCACTTCAGGAACTAACTTATAACTTATTGCTTTTCAAGGCTCAAGTAAAAGTTTGGCCTTGTTTTAGAGTGTTATGTAATTGCGGAATTGCTGTAAGAGAAGGAAACGACGTCCTGGTGTATAACGGATGTGCTGGTGTACCCAGGGTTGTTCAGAAGTCACCAGGCCAACTCTCAAAAGGTGTGAGCGTCACTAGAAGCGGAAATGTAAACACGGTAAGAACAAACAGTTAACTTATACTTAATAGATATTTAATATTATAGGTTCAATCTTTTTAAATTTTCTTTTTGATCACGGTTTTCGACGGAACGTTCACCTTCGGTAGTGATAAAATTAGCATACGTTTACCTGTTTGGGGTCCTAAGTTATTCCTGATGGGAAGGGGCTTGTGGTGAAAAAATGTACTTGTTTCTTCAAAGATAGGTTTTCTCGTGCGGTAGACAAGCTCTTTATTATTTTTCTTTCTGATGTAGAAAAACTATCTTTGAACATTAAAGTAAACAGTTAAATATATCTCTTCGATTGTCTAACGAGTCTTGTCATTGAAAAGACCGCAACGTTTCGACTGTAACCTGCAAGTCTTCATCAGGTGATAGGGTAGAGTGCAAGAGGGGCTTGTTAATATATACATTTTCTCGTTCAGCGGTCAGTACCATGATTGATTGGTTGATTCTCATCCGCTAAACACAGCAAAAACCGGGATAAGCATCTGTTCTAATGATCCCCTAGGATGGGATTGGGAAAATAATTAGCTTTTCTTTCATTACTGTCACAACTGTTCATTTCGATTAGCATGACTTTTTCTTCAACTGCCTTTTATTTGCTTGTTTTTCATTTCATCCTATTCTTTAATTGGAAAGGCCATGGTTCTCTTTATCTCGTGGTCTGTAAGACCTACACCGATATTTTCTCACTTGTTTCAGATCATCATGAAAACTGGCGATCTGTATTTCATTTCTTGTGTGAAAAAAATTATCCATCGTGGGAATCAATATAAACAATTCAATATATTTCTCCGATTGTCTAACGATTTTTGTCATTGAAAAGACCGCGACGTTTCGACTGAAACCTGCAAGTTCTCATCAGACGATAGAGTAGGCTGCGAGAAACGCTTGTCATATACATTTTCTCGTTCAGTGACCAATGCTGTGATTGGGTGACCTAAAGGTTCCCTGGTTGGCTAGCCTACCCGTTCTGTGATTGGTTAGTTCTCTGTTTCCGTATGGTGTTTAACAAAAAAAGAAGCTAATTAAAACGTGTGAGGCATATAAAACGCGATATGGCTCCCAAGGGGTACGAAGGCTAGCTCATCTGTATTCATTTTTAACGAAGTACAAGTTTTGTCATTAATCAGTGTTAATTGTATTCATCCAAAGATGACTTTCCGCTCGGGAGCAGAAATTAAGGTTAGCCAATACAGTTGGGGAATTTGTATAGTAGCGAAAGTGCCAGGCGTTGATAAAGAAAGTACGGAAGGTCAGTGTGGTAACAACAACGGAAACAAAAATGATGACTTCAACGGCAAAAGTGAAAGTTCCTTTCTGCAAAGTTTAAGGTTAGTGAGAGATGAGGTCCAATGCAATATAGTACTTTAAAGAAGAACTGAATGTTAAAACTAACCTATTTTTGTTTAAATCTATTGGTATAGTTAATTAACTCTGTGAATTTTTTTTAAAATTTAAGTCAAATTACATTGAGAAATTAAAAATAAAGAAACTAAGAAAACTCTCTAGAAAGGTTTGATACCGTGGTCGCTAATCAGATTGTCAGCGGTATGGTATGACGTCGGTTACGATATTCAGAGCTTAATTATGGCAGTGCGCTTCGAAATCTTGATATTTTTTGGGCGATCTATGTCTTGCGAAGCTTTTTTCTCTTATAGCAGCCAAAAGCCGCACAGTAGCCATGTCTTTCCTCGTTTTAATCATTCTAGTATCGTAATCTACGTCATAAACAACCGCTGACATCACATATTGAGCCGCCGATCAAATGTTGTCGATTCGTTACAAAACATCAATTTTTTTTAACTGCTCAGCTAACAGTTTAAAAAAACCTCATGTAGTTGTTCTACTATGCCCAAATGTTCAAATGATAAAAAGTCAATTTTAGGGTCCAGCTCTCCTTTAAGGATTACCATATTGTTCTTTCATCTAATGGGAAGCAGGCAGTCAGAGATTGACATGGCCTTATTAGACTATCTAAAGTCGGCATATCTTAACATTTCTGCTAAAAATATGCGAATGAGGAATCGGATTTTAGGGTTTGTTTCTGTAAGCAAGAACGTACAGTTTACTTTTTCAGATAGATACACAATGTTGAGTTGCTGTTTTTGTCCTTGACGTCAGACTATTGTGTTTTCGTTTTAGGAACGTGTTGATTTGGTAGTAAAAGTGGGCGAAACAGCGGAGACCGAATGTATTGTATGTTCCGATAGAACAGTAGAGGTCACTTTTGAACCGTGCTTACATAGAATCGTCTGCAAGGGTAAGTTAGTTGAGAGTAGTTAATTGAGGCTTGTAAGTACAACCCCTAGACCTATTTCTTAATTAACCATGAAAAGTTTACAAAAACAAGGAGGCGGGGTGGGTTCAATAAACTCTCTACAAAAACATTTGGTTTTTTTATTCTATAATTTTTTTATCCGTTTTAACTTATAAAACACTAAAACATCAGTGAAAATAGCTCTTCTTCTTTGCTTCTGTGAAGATGTTGCGATAAGTGATCGTGAAACAGCTCATTTTGCTGAATCATTCCTGCAACACGATTCTGAGAAATTTGAAAAATTTTTGCACGTGGGAGTCGCACTCCAAAATATATCTAGAGTTTCCATTCTGTGAAAAAAGGCATTCGTGCAAATTTAGAAGTTGGTAGAAGTTACAGAATTGCAGAATGCAGCTGGCGAAATCAGGCATATTTGCTATTTTGGTCCCTTGTCCATGAATGACAAACCTATTAGCCAATGTAACCGATCGCGCTAAAGTTTTATTTACAATGCCTATAAACAGTTATTCGAAATCAGCAAGGATTAAGCCTTCTTAGCCCTTCATGATGAGCTCAGGCACCAGCAAATGGGCAAAATTGAATGAATATTCAAATATATTATAAATATGGTTAATTGATAATAATGATAATATTCATTTCATAATGATAAAATAGTAGAAATAAAAGTTCTAAGACTTTCTTCATCTTCACATCAAGTCACCAGTGCTTTCATAAGCACCGACGTCCGACGAAGAATGTCGGCTACTTCAATCAGAGACGTCGGCTACTTTTTTCCCTAAATAGAAGTAATGCCCAGAACGCTGGAAATAGCGTTTAAGAGCTTCCAGATTTCAAATTTTTCTGGGGGTGCAGACCCCCTAGCAAAAGGGGCCTTATGGCCCCTTGTTAATACCGTCGCCTACTCTACCCAAACTGGCTGCCTACTTCAAAATGTATTGAAACCCCTGAGTCACCATACTAAGCTTGATTGAAATAGTAACATTTGCGATTAGCCAGGGCTATGCACGAGTCTTCTCCTAAGAACAGCCAAATAAGTGTTACCAGGGGTAGGACTGATAGTGGTTTCCGACTATTTTATTAACTTTACTTTTTGTACGTACAGACTGTGCTCTGCGGATGAAGAAATGTGTTAAATGTCAGGCGAAGATCATAAGAAAAATATCAACAGGTAAATTTGACCATGAAGTTCAAACAGTTCGTCTTGTTTATATTGATAATACGCTTAGGTCTGACTTGAACACCATTAATAACAAAATATACTCTGGTGAGAAAATAGCATACTAAACTGCCGCCATTACTTAAAGAATTATTTATTAAAGGTACCAGAGTGGTTCGGACAATTTTTAATTAATTAAACGATTTTTAGTAGTTAGATTTAGGGGAACTACGTCCTTAGCAATGGGACGGTCATCGATTGCTACAAAGGACCAAAAGAGTTGGAGAAAATCCATTCTGTTTTGAGTTTTACATGTTTAAAATGTTTCTTATGCGTAGTTTACTTGATACATTTCCTTTTAGTAAATTATATTGTGCCACGATTATCATGATAAAGTCATGAATGGCTATTTAAGCAGCGACGTCATGAACGATTCTCGATGCCGTAAACGATCCTCTATGTCATGAACAATCCTCGATGTTATGAGCGATGCTCTATCATGAACAATCCTCGATATTATGAATAATCCTCGATGTTATGAACGATATTGGAAGTCATAAACGATCTTTAACTTTACGAACGATCCTCGACTTCGTGAACGATTGTCGACTTCATGAATGATCCTCGACGTCATGAACGATCCTTGATGTCATGAGAAATCCTCGATGTCATGAGCGGTCCTCGACGTCATGAATGATCTTCGACGTCATGTACGATCCTCAATGTTATTATGAATGATCCTCGATATCATGAATGAACTTCGACGTCATGAACGATCATTTGTCATTTACAATCCTCGATGTAATGAGCGATCCTCGTTGTCATGAACCCTCCTCGATGTTATGAATGAAATTGGAAGTTATGAACGATTCTTGACGTCATGAACGATCTTTGACTTCATGAATTCCTCGACGTCATGAGCGATCTTCGACTTAATGGACTATCCTCGACGTCATGAACGATCCTCAAAGTCAGGAACGATCATTTGTCATTTATAATCCTCGATGTAATGAATGAAATTGGAATTCATGGACGACATGAACGATCCTTGACGTCATGAACGATCCTGGACGTCATGAGCGATCTTCGACTTAATAGACGATCCTCGACGTCATGAACGATCCTTGACGTCGTGAACGATCCTTGGCGTCATGAGCGATCCTCGACTTAATGGACAGTCCTCGACGTCATGAACGATCCTCTCAAAGTTATGAACCATCTTCGACGTCTTAAAGGATAACGGAGGTCATGAACGGTTTTCTTAAGTTGACTTAAAGGAAAGCAAGATTAACAAGAGCATCTATCTCTTCCTTCTTCTCATGTTTTCTGTTCTGTAAGTTTGTATCACCGTCATTTCTCCAAGACTTAAATTGGGATCGTGCTTATAGATCGACGTCTGTTACTCTAATGAGACACTTTGTTTAGGTACGTAAATATACACCTAAAGTATTGAAAAATGGCTAATTCTGAGATTGTAATCGGTTTATACTCTTTTTGCGTTCTTTTACCAGATGGCGACCTTCAATCCGCTCAGAGCCCTGTGAACGAAAACGACGAGGAATACTTGGACACTCTTCATTCACTGATGTCTCTAAAAGCTAAGGTTCGTGAGATTGAGGATGAAACGACTTGCTCGATATGCCTGGAGAACAAACGAAATATTGCTTTTCTCTGTGGTCATGGCACATGTGGGGAGTGTGCAGCTTCATTGCAAATTTGTCCCATGTGTAGGCAGCCGATTGAACGAAAAATTCAACTCTTCAACTAATTTCTAGAGAATACAGTCCTAACAAAGCTTTAAGGGAGTACAACTAAGTAATAATGGAATCACATGTTTTGCACTGCAAAAAATATTAATTTTACAATATTATGAAATATATATTATTTATTTCAAAGAAAAGTCTTAGAAAAGAAAAAGATTGAAAGGTGTTTTAGCTTACATTTTGCTTTGTTTATCTGTTGGGATCATTATCTTCATTGTTAGAAGAGGGTAAGAGTGGTTTCCGTATCGTATTTCTGAGAGAACTAGTTATGGTACAAACATCAAGTAGAGATAGCACATGCGTACTAGTAGCTAACTTGAAGCCACGTCGTAAGGCCATGTTGGTAGCGGCCATTACCCTTAAACCTACCATAAATAATAGTAAGCCTGAATGTTAGCAGCCATGGACAGCTGTTTAGACCTTATTAGGCCTTATTAACATTACCCCTTAAATCTACCCTAAATAATAGTGAGCCTGAATGTTAGCAGCCATGGACAGCTGTTTAGACCTTATTAGGTCTTGTTAACTAACATTACCCCTTAAATCTACCCTAAATAATAGTGAACCTGAATGTTAGCAGCCGTGTGGGAACCTGAGCTGTTAATTATTGATAAGCATTGCTGGTGAGACCCCCAAAAGTCCAAAAAGCTGTCCACAGCTGTAGTTGTTGCTGCCATGTGGGCTTAGTGCCCATTTTAGTGGCATCAACTTAACTACTAGCACACATGTGCTATTTATACTTGATGTTTGTCATTCCAGCCACAAGCATTACGCATTCACTGGTTATGTTACACGATTTCTGACATAAATATACCTGACAATTATCTCTTGCAAGTCTACTTTTATTGGATAACTGCTCGAAGAGCCGTACGAAATGTTCACTTTTATGGCTAACTCTTCCTTTGTATTTATCTAATATTGGGTCAGAAATTATCTTCTTTGTCTCTTTAAATGTAAAATAATACTTTGTGAAGTTATGAAATATTAAATTTTCAGTTGTTGTGATTCTGGTGTTTTGAGTAACTCTTCGTATTAATTTGTATTTAGCAATCTAAATTTATTACTCGTGCCGGTAGGCAATGAGTATAGGAATTGGCTTCGTTTTTCTTTTCTTTTCTTTTCTTTCTTTCTTTCTTTCTTTCTTTCTTTCTTTCTTTCTTTCTTTCTTTCTTTCTTTCTTTCTTTCTTTCT
>JANCMA020041389.1:0-16389 GCA_024336925.2 Zoanthus solanderi
ACGCTGAGATATTTCAGTTTATTTTGCTTTCAAATAGTAAAACTAGAGCGCCAGTTCTCAGTACTTGCAGAACTCAGCATTCGAGTTCATTTGATCACAAAATACAAGATGCATTGTCTGTTGCAAGGAAGTGGTTAGTTTAAGTAGCCCGAAAGGGCCAAGACTTGGTAAGTACGGATCTCTTCATGAATGTGCTTCCTCAGTCTATTTAATATCAACTAAAATAATGTCTCAGTCTGTGATTTTAATTTGCCAGTCCATGTTGGGGGAAATGTGGGGAAAGAATCTAAGGAGGATGAAAGGTTGAGAGAGGCCTTGGTGGAGAATCACTTCAAACTTCTGAAGTGTTTTATAATAAATTATTATTATGACTAATTTATCTTTGTTACATGATGTGTAGGCTGGGACCAAATTTGTAGAAGAGACACTTTCACGTATAAAGATGACAATAAGTGTTGACAACTGTGCTTTGGAAGCTGATCTTGTGATTGAGGCCATTGTGGAAAACATGAAAGTGAAACACAAACTGTTTAGCCAGCTTGATAGAGCAGCACCAGAGTGAGTATAGGTGTAACCTAATCTACACTAAAGTTTGGAAAGCAATTAACAGCTAGCCGCTCAAATTTTGACACTCTAAATTCTTTTTTGGAATTCATACATCCAAGTTCTAACACTCAAATTCAGCAAGTTCTGGCAGAAAAAAAAACAAAGAAATTTGAAAAAGTTGCCAATACTAATTAACATTTATCTTAATTATTACTATAATGCTACTGTTCTGATATTTCAAGTAGAAAACAATTCTGAACACCATATTTCCCAACATAATTATTACTGAACAATAATAAAGTTGACTTTTTGATAATTTATGATCTAAATTTGAGATGAAAAACTCTACCTTGATTTATTTACTGGTCTTGTAACTCCTTTGAAGGATGATTTTCAAAACAGAAGGTAATATGGGGTAAACATCAGCCAGTGAGGCTCATTTTAAGTTGTAAGTTTCAGATTACTTTGTAACTAAATAGATTACTTATAAAATAAGTAGCAATTTTGATGCCATAGCATAGATCGTTTAGCTACATCTGTTATTATGTGATAGCAGTTTTAAAAGGTTATACGGTAGCTTAGTTTTTTTTAATTTCAAGGGCTTAATTTTTTCTAAATTATTGCAGTGGCATATTTTTTGCTGAAAATTAGGTGATTGCATAACAGCAGGTCAATTTACAGTTATTTGTTTGATCTGGGTGCTTAAATTTAATTTTTGGACTTTCAGGGTGTGCACTTATTTGAGGCTGGATGCTTATTAAATTTTCACCATTTTCAGCTGTAAAAATTTTATTTTGTAACAAAACAATAAGAACAAAAAATGACAAAATATTAAAGCATGTATTTTGTGGCTGAAAGAACTTTGCACCCACATTTACATTTCAGTTGAAATTTTGAGAAAAATTCCAACGTTGTCATAAAATCTTCAGACAATGAAACTAGAGATTGTTAGCCATAAAAGAAATACTGTAATTATCAATACCTGTATTCCTTTTGTGTACTTATATTTTTTATGAGGGGGGTGGAGTAGTTGTGGGCACTTGTTCAAGGCTGGGCACCTATTAACTTTTTCTACCTTCAGGATGGGCACATATTCGAGGTGGGTAATTATTCAAGGTTGGTCGCTTAATCAAATAAATATGGTACATACTGTATGTGGGGAAAGAGATTATTAAACTTAAAAATAGATAACATCAGCATTAGAAGAAAAATAAAATGTTGCTTCTTTAATAATTAGTTCTTTTGCATAGTCTTCTTCTTTTTAAATCAGTGCAACATTTGAATTTCAGAATTCCTCAACTCCTTCATACAGGGAATTAATTAACATACTCATAACCAGGAATAAGAAAAAACTTATATAAGTACTTAAGCATGCTCAAGAATTTCATTGAGTGGCAGACTCTACAGATCCAGGATTTGGATCTTTGTGTTAGTGCCTAATATAAAATCATTAAAATGTAGTCCGATCATTTCTGAAATTTTAGGAATTTCTTTTGATAAATATTCATGATGACTAAAGGCAATCTCTTAGCCAATTAGTTTACATAGTTACATTACTTTCTTGTTGATTTACCAGCTCATAAAAAGTATAATAAAACCTGTCAGTATACTGTTAGTATTTTTTTTCCTCTTTATGTTTCGATATGCTCATTGGCCCAGTCGTAAAGTGTTATTTATTGTTTTGGGTAATCAATGTTGTCCCAGAAAAGTGCTGACAGCTGTCAAAACTTCAGTACATACTAAATATATATTAATAAAAATATTATAATAAGTAGCAAAGTAATGATGGTAAATATTCACATCATTAACAATTTATTTTAATTCTTATAGTTCTACGTAAAACTATGTTAAATGTACTTTGGGGGATAAAGTTGCTGTTATTACTATTTCGTGGTCAAAATACCTTGTTTTGCCTTATCTAGCCATACAATTTTTGTGTCAAACACATCTTCTCTACCAATTGGAGAAATTGCTACAAGTGTTAAAAGATCTGACAGATTTGGAGGACTTCACTTCTTTAATCCTGTTCCAGTTATGAAACTAGTGGAGGTAATGTAAAATATAATTGTATCATTGTAATTATCAGAATACAGTAGACGGTATCACTGGCAGTTCCCCGTATACCAAAGCAGCATATTTTAACCAGCTTGGCTTAATGTCCTGTATCTCATAACAGACTGACACAAGATTACAGTTACTTATTATGAAATAATATCTTTGTTTGAAATTAGTTACTAAAAGTTAATACAGTGTAAAAGTTAACAGCCTGTCCCTAGATTTTAAAAGATGACATTATGGGATATCCAAACATTTCCAAAGATGCCTCAAATCATTCAAACACAGAGTTTAAACAAGAATATAATTATCATAAGAAGCACAAAATAAAATGATGAAAATACTTTCAAATAAAATTATATAAAAAAAGTTTTTATTCTGAAGCTCGACATGTTTCAGCATATATCTAAATGTGCTATTTTCAAGAGTGACTTACAAAGCTCATTACAAGATATAATATATGATTTGTCAATGAATATTATTTTTTGTGACCTTCTTTTCCACCTAATTATAAACTAACTCAGCTTTCCATCCTTCCAGGGTATAGGTAAATGTCACTGAGTACCAGCGTCTGCTGGGAGCTAACCTGCGATGGATTAGTGTCCCGTCCAGGGGAAGTCCTAAACACTCTCATCCGCTTAACACTACAGAAATCAGAGATAAGCGCCGGCTCCCTGGACTATCTGGCTCATAAAGAATTTATTTTAGTTTAACTTTGCTACATAGAGCTTTATATACATGTCCCTTATCTGCACCAATCTAATCTAGTCAATCAAGTCTGTTAGAAATATAATTATAATTATAATAATAATAAAAATTATTATAATTATATATTGAAACTGCAGGCAAGTATAAAGTATATTATTTTAGTGCATGCAGCTATGAAAACTATGTAGTGCAATTTATAATTATTTTACAGTATGTGCTATACTTAAACAAAAATCTTTTTCCTAGATCATCAGAATCCCGGAAACATCGGACGAGACATTTGCCACACTTTTCCAGTTCACTAAAAAAATAAACAAAGTACCAGTATCGTGCAAGGTTAGCATGTTATAAGCAATAATGCATTCAGAAGGTGCACTAAACAAACCAAGAAGATTGGGGGAGTCGTTTTGACATAATAATAATATTTGTCTGAATTATACTGTCTGGGTAATGCAGAACTAAACATCAACTGCAGATTAAATGGACTCAATGTTAATTTGGCCTAACTTAACCATATTGTTGTTATTGAACGTGTGAAACCTCCACTAATACAGAAGCTGAAAAGTGCTTGAAGTTTTGAAAACGAATCTCATGATAAATTACAGTATTAAAACTGTATTAGACAGGCAAGGCAAAATCAAGTTTAGATAGGTCTGACAAAAGTTTTAGACAAAACCAATTGGGCTCTGGGAACACTGTAAGACGGTGTTTTTGGATCCTTGGATTCCTATATTTGACTGATTTGGGTACTTTCAGATGTAAAACTTTTAAAAGAACAAACCAACCATTCTCAACTCCATGGTTTGTCCAGAACTTACATGCATACATGTGCAGAAACAGCTTCATCCATGTAACAGGGTGAAGAGCAATTGTGGACAGCTGTTTTGTCCTGTAAGGACTCATCAGCATTGTACAGTTTTTTTGCTACAAGCAAAAAGCTACAAGAGCAAGTTCAGAGAACTGCTTTAAGGCTGAGCTTCCACTGCATGCATGTGGGAACTTGGTTGGGGTATGCCAAACATACCTCAGGCAATGCATGCAGAGAGAGGATCCATGGAGAGAGGTGGTTTAAAAATACAAATGCAATGGATCTTCTCTTCACATGCATTGCCTGAGGAATATTAAGGTATATCCCAACCAAGCACGCACACATGCGTGTAGACTCTGGCTAAACTGTGGAGTTCATGAGTACAGTATGGGTTGTTTGCTCTTTTAAAACTTTTATTTTTTGTACTTTAAAGAAAGTAAGTTCTTTCACGATCCATCAAATATGGCCTTAGTAGACACAAGCAGGCAAGGTGTTAAATTCAACTGAACTCCAAAAAACTTGTGCTTTGGAAACAGAAAATAATGATTTTGAGAGGCCAAACTGCAGTGATTTCTGACTTTCATTTCTAAAAATGTAGCTGAATTTTAGTTAGCATAAAATTAGAACTGTTTCATTTTAAATTTTTGTTAATAATATTTTAATGCTACATCCTGAAAACAAAAATAATTTTCATTTGCTTCCCACACTCCCCCATCCCCAATGATTTTTTTTCAGGATGATAAATTTGAGAAAAGACATGAGTACCCTGGTTTTTCTTCAGGTGTAATAAAAATTTTTGTAATCATTTGGTGCATTAATAAAGTAATTTGATATTATTATTGTTAGGTTTAAGTACAATGTTTCATTTAAATGCTGTCATGCTTGTTTATTGATCATCCAGACAAAAATATATAATTTATGTCATTTCAACTTTTTCCCAACAGGATACCCCAGGGTTCATTGTTAACCGACTTTTGGTACCTTATATGATGGAAGCTTGCAGAATGCTTGAAAGAGGTACAGGTCTAGCTACTCAAACTGTATGAACAATTTTACTGTACAGAATGATATGTTTCTTAGCACATCAAAGTTCCTGGGGTTGTTAACAATTAATTGAATACTCCTAACTAAAGGAAATGTTGGTTTTAAAGTAGATTTCTAAAAAAGTGTTTGGCAATTGACAGAAATTTTTTTTTTCTTTTTGTTGACAAAAAAAAAACTGAAAAGGAAAAGTACATGACATACTGTCCTGAATTCAAATTTATTTAGTTCAATATAGTCTTTATCTGGCTTTGGACAGTGCATTTTTGAAAACATTTTCTTGATTGAATCACTGTGCACATGAGACAGTACTTACTTCCTTTACATCAAAATATCGTGTTTTTGTTTAAAGATTGCTGAAACAAACAATTGTTAAATAATTAATATATAGTTTGTGAGACAACATAAGCAAACTGGTGTTTTGACCCGCTGTCAGTAAGGGATGATTTTTATCAACAGGATAATTTAACCTATAGGTAAAATCCCATGCTGTGTGGTATACTGGTCAAAGTGACAGGAATAGGGCTCAGTCCCACAGCTCGTCATTTAAATACCTCTAGAAAGTACTGTAGTGTGCATGTTTCAGAATGTACATTGATTACCTAAGAATAAATAACCGTTTGATTGGAAAACTGAAGTTGTGAAAAGCGTGATTATTTAAAAATATATGCCCCTTCTCTGGAATAGGACAAACTGGATGCAACCTAAGTAACTGCAAATAGAAACATGAAAAAAAGTTTTAAGGCTTTCATGGGATTTAAGCCTGTGACCTCTGTGATACCGATGCATCAATCTTGCCAACTAAGCTATGAAGCCAGTTTTCCATGGATTGAAATATAATGATAAACTAATGTATACTATAACAAAGCAGATGATTTAATTAGAGCGTTAAGTTCAATACCTGATGTGGACAAAAATTTACACAGAAATGTTCTCTTGGCAGGAGATGCATCTGCCAAAGATATTGATACAGCAATGAAACTTGGTGCAGGTTTGTGATTTATTTGAACTAAAAATAGTTTTTCCTTTTCTCTTACTACACTTCAAGAAGTTGTCTTATCTTTTCCTCTATTACCACCCCTATTAGTTGCCTCTCCCCTTTCTCTGATCTCACCCCTAGTAGTTGTCTCTCCCCTTTCTCTGATCTCACCCCTAGTAGTTGTCTCTCCCCTTTCTCTGATCTCACTCCAAGTAGTTGTCTCTCCCCTTTCTCTGATCTCACCCCAAGTAGTTGTCTCTCCCCTTTCTCTGATCCCACTCCAAGTAGTTGTCTCTCCCCTTTCTCTGATCCCACTCCAAGTAGTTGTCTCTCCCCTTTCTCTGGTCCCACTCCAAGTAGTTGTCTCTCCCCTTTCTCTGATCTCACCCCTACTTGTTGTCTCTCCCCTTTCTGTGATCCCACTCCAAGTAGTTGTTTCTCCCCTTTCTCTGATCTCACTCCAAGTAGTTGTCTCTCCCCTTTCTCTGGTCCCACCCCAAGTAGTTTTCTTGTTCATAACGCTAACTCCACCCCCTACTAATTTTGAGCTTTCAATAATGAATCGCATCTCCTACACTTTTATAGGTTTTTTTATTTGTAACTTAACATTTTAAAACTTGAAACGCATTTAAAGCAACATTTATTTAACAGAAAAAATCTTGAACTAAAGACATTGACATTGCCTTGTAACTCAGGTGTAATTTTAATTTTTAATTAAAGTTACACAAAATGTTTAGAATTTGAATATATATGTTTGTTAGATTGTTTGTAACTTGTTCATTACTGATATATCGCTTCTTCATTCTGAGACATTAAAAAACTCCAGCTACCCACGTTCGATTTTTTCTAAACTTTCATATCGCTTCAAAAGACCAAAGTCTCACCGAGTTATCCTAGTTTTCTCTCATTTAGATGATACAAATCACGTAAAAAAACTTGCAAATTTAGCTTAAAATTCAATTAAACGATTAAACTTTAAAACGCTTGTAAGGCGCAGATCATTAATTTTTTTAAAGTACTAAGTAGTTTTTAATAAAATTATGCACAGTTTATATTGGTTCCTTCTAAAATGAAAACGACCACACGATTGTACTCATTTAAAATAATCCGGCACAATTTATATGCTAAAATCAAAGAAGGAGGCATTAATAAAGACGGTTGTTTGTTTACTATCTAGAACCGTTTTGGTATATACTTTTTGTTCTGTTTTATTGACTTTTTTTTAAATTGTTAACGTTCTGCAGTTGTATGTCGAATGGAAAATTAGTGCCTGGTTGGACAGCTGCTTTTATTGATGTTCGTATTACACTGATTTTGTTCACATATATAGTTTGTTTTACTAGTCGGACTTTGTTTTCACATTGCAAAATTAGCAGATAGTGTTTGTGAAGTAATTTATGCATTCAATTGAAGTTTTTTTTTCAAGCCATAATTTACTTAACGTTCAATATTTCTGGCCCTGCAGTTATTCGGCAAGAATTTGAGCTCGGAAGTTGAATGGAGGTTTAGCGTTTTTTCTTGTTGTTGTTTTTTTAAGCTCACTTCATAGATTTCTCCTGCGCCGTGTTAAGTGCATCTTCTGAATCGTTAGATGTGAAGTTGTACAAACTTGAACGAGATTTGTTGCGGGCAGAGACACGCGTTTCGCTGTTGGAATCAAGCAGAAAACAATGCCAAAAACAAGAAAACGCGCTTCACTACGATGTTCTCGAAAATTCGACGCAGTTACCAAGAAGAACTTTTTTCTGCAAACAAGAAATTGAATAAAACACAGAAAAGTCGAAAGTTCATCAAGACTATTTCGAAGCATTTCTCAAGATCAGTCATTTAATATAATAATAATAATCTTTATTGAGGAAACTTTGTCACTTTACAGGTGATTTTCACAAAGGTACTACAAGATGCTATTTGTTCACGTATGTAGAAAGAGATTCGCGTTTACAGAAAGACCTTATTTCGTCTCGTAAAAAACTAATAAACTTCGAAATACAGAAATACCTAGCCTCGTGCAAAAAAGTTACAAAATTGGAAGCAAATCAACCACGAGATTAATGAGCAGCGGTCGCTCATTGGAGAGAAATGCCGAGCGGAGCATAACTGCTAGCAACAGTTGCCATCGATACTTGAAGGTGCCAAACGTGCAAGGCATATCGAGAAGACACGGGAATACTTAATGAAGCATTGATTCGTGACAAACGAACACCAGAGTTAAAGCTATAAGAGGCTTTAAATATCGTGAATAATTATTAAGCAAAAAGTAAATCCGTAGAGAAAAAACTCGAGAGACTTAAGTCTTTGCTTGCTACGACCGAGGCAGAAAAAGAAAATTTAATCCTAAGGAGTCATTCACAATTGGAGTATATTGAGAATGACAACAGGTTGAAATACGAGAGCTGCGGGGATTCTTGGCAACAGGAGATAGCGATAAAAGAGCGTCTTCAACGAGAAAAGGAAGACACTGATTGTGAATTGTTGAAATTCCAAAGTGAATGCGACAGACTTTGGGAGGAGTTGGGAATACAGTATAAATTAAATACAGCTTTATTGGCGAAAATACAGAGGTCAAGTGGCAAGAAATACTCAGAACCTATAAAAGGAAATATCACAAGTGCGAACGCGAGCTCCAATTAGACCAGTGAAAAGGAAATTATCTCTGCGGTCGTATGTTTCAGATCATTAGATCCAAACTCGAAGGAAATTTCTCAAAACGTTTTGTCTGAATCTAGTAACGGTTTAATTAGGAAAAGAATTAATCACATGGAGAAGCCGGAATCACCGAATGAAAACGTTTACTCGGATATTGCTTCAAATGAACCTTTACATCACGAACTGGTGTTAAGTGATGTCGATGGAAAACGTATGTCTGACTCTGTGGAGAATAGAGACGGAGAAATTATGGAAGAAACTTTTGAGGAAGACGACGAAAATGATGTGAAATCGTTTATCGACGCCTTACGTGAGGATTTACAAAATTTGAGGGCAAAAAATCGAGAGCTTAAACTTGAAAATAAGAAACTAAAAATTGAAGTAGCTACAATTACTGAAAAACATGGCGAGTTGCAGATCTGTTGTAATCAACTGACAAGTAAACGAGACGAAAAGCTCAACGGACTTGAGAAAAGTCTTAGCGTCAGTGAAGTTGAAATCGAGGGATTAAAAAGGGAAATCGAAAAAATAAACAAAAACCGAAGTAGACTCGAGGCTGAGCTGGAGTGTGCTCAAGTTGACGTCTTGTCTAGGCAAACTGAACAAATAGCAATAAAAGAGAAGGAGACAGAGAATGCATATTTAACACGTAACATTGAACAATTAAACAATGACAAACTTGAATTGCAAAAGAATTTGCAACAAGCGCTTACCAAGCATTTATCTTGTGAAGATAAACTAGTGCAACTCGAGACGACTTTGAAAGAGAACGAATCGCAAATCAGGGATTTAAAACTTCAAACTACAGAGGTCATCTTTGAGAGAGATAATTTACAACGAGATCTGCAGAACGCGTTGGCTAGAATCAGTGAACTGAGACATGACTTGAATACCGCTCAGGCGAAAAACAATGAACTTCAACAAGAGATAATAGTTTTAAATAATCAGATGATGCAAACAGCAGAACAAGAACAAGCTGCGATGGAAAACGGAACAGTTGAAAAGAAATATTTCCCAGCAGTTTATACTGAACCAAACACTGATGGGTTGAGTGAGTCGCAAAAGTTAAAAAAGGAGCTTGAAGGTGGCGTAAAACTTTATATTGAGAAAATGCAAAAACGAGTCAACGAACTTGAAGAAAGCAATGAGAAACTAGAATCGGAGCTTCGAAAGTTTAAGGCAGAAATCGACTCGAGTGATTACGCATGGCGAGTTAACGCTGAATTAAAGGCTAAAATTGAGTCACAAGATGACACAATCGGAGAGATACGAGCAAATAACGAACGACTCAAGACCGAGGTAAAAGAAAATCAAGCTGAAATCGAATTAGCAAACAATGTCAAAGAACGAAAGATTAAAATGATCGATGTGCTTGAGACAAAAGTTGCAGATCTGGAAACTAAATTGAAGGAATTTGAACTGCAGCCGAAAGAACGTGAAGAAATGCTACAAAAAGATAACATGGAGTTAAAATCAGAAGTCAAAGGGCTGCAGAATAAGTTGGCAGAGCTTGAGTCCCAGACCAGAGGGTTGAGTCGCGTTGGTCCACCAAGCGCTAGCAAGCGCTCTGAAATGGGCAAAAAGTTGGCTGAAATGGGCCGCGAGCTGCAAAAGTCGCCTGCAAAACGACCAACATCTGAAATGCTTTATGGATCTTCGGTTTCCCAAACCACCATCCCACCACAAAAGTCTGATGAGACCGATGGGACTGCAACAGAATCATCCTCCGACTCTGTTGCTGTGACGAAACGAAACAAGACCAAAGTGGGACAGATTCCGAGTCATTTTCGCCATTCTTATACAGGCGGTACGTATCCTAGGCCGTTTGTTCCTGTTCAGAATAGTAAACCGAAAGCAGCAATCTCTGAACAAACTGTGGATGATTTGTTGTCACCAGACTTCGAACGGCGCAGTTCATTTCATTCTGATGCAAGTGGAGAGAGCGAAACCAGTGCTGCGAGCGAAAGTGGAGCTTCTGGAATTTTACGCCGGCCTATTCTGCCTTACAAAGTTAGCACTAAACCGTTTGGTGTAACCACTGCAAGACCTTTCTACAAGTCAGAGGATGATAAGAATTCCAGTGAAGTTAGCGGTAATCGCCGAACGACCACCTGGGCCGACTTCAACAGCAACTTTAGGTCAGATGAGCAGCACTTTTCTTCTAGTGAATGCTCCTCTGTTATCAGCGAGTCCGAGGTTGAGAAATCGCTTATCGAGGAACGACAAATTGAGGAAACTCCAGTCCAGTGTGTGCATGCTTCTCCTGAACAACATTCTGATAATTGGCTCGAGTTTACTCGTGAACTGAAAAACACACACGTAACACCAAATGAAGAAGAAAGTGAAATTAATTTTTCAAGTGAGGAAGATGTTGTAGAAACAAGGCCCACAAAAACTTGCGTTGTAAAAGATTTTCAAGAAGAGAACAGTTCGAAAGGGAATGGCGAAATTAATAATATTGTTGATGAGACTTTCTCGGCCACTGAACAGCCTAGCAAAAGTTTTGCGCTTCCTGAAGAGCTGTTTCAAAAACCGGAGAATTCGCAACCCAAAAAACCTGCAGCAGCGCTTCCTAAATTTAAAAGGACATTCAAGTCACCGCCGCCGCCGAGAGAGCCACCAGCAAAACCAGAAAAATTTAATTACAAAACCTACATGAAATCTACACTCAAAACAGAGAAAAAGACAAGGGATGACGACTCTTATGTCACGCAACAACCAACGCTTGTTACACCCCAAGGAAAAGACCACATAGAGGTTATCGAGCAGCGAAATAGATCTGTCAGAACCTTTGTTCTGGAGAACAACGACCGTGAAGAAAATGAAATAAAGGAGCAGGCAAAACCAGTTAACTTTGTGAATGAGGTGAATAACGCAAGTGAGGTAGCTAAAAGAGAAACCGTGAACTCACTGGTAAACCAGTGGAACAGAAGAGTTTCTGTTAACTTTGACGATATTTGAGTCAAACGTTTTTAGATAATTATCAACATGTCGTGTTAGCGCGTGATTAAATAAGCATTTTTTGTTAATGCTTCGTCTGAAGCACGTTTTTCAAATTTTAAGATAAATCTTTGGAAGAGATGCTGTAACAACTAAAGTAATACGGCCGTAAATTTATATTTGTAATTTGTAGGTACAAACAAGTCGATCTTAGTTTCTGTTTGTCATAAATTATTTAAAGTTATAGATTGTTTGTCTAAGTTTATTTACGGAAACATTCATATTAAAATAATTAACCAATTTCCTGCCTTATTCAAAATTCAAACGTTCCACTCTTTACGAAAGTTGTCAGCTTTTAAATGTGAACATTTACGGAACAGCGTTTTAAAACTAACAAAATTAGTGGCCTATTTTGTGGTTTCAACCACCGGCTCAAAATTTTGAGTAAACTTGTGAAATTGGAATTTAGCATGATAAGATTTTAAACTGACGCCATGTCAGTCGACTTTATCTTTTTGAAATGCCATCAAAACTGAATATTTGAAATACCTTGCATATTGTGTTTCAGTGTGTATTGTTTTACCCCTTTTATCGGCGTTTATCAATGGCTTGAAAATTCTTATTCTTCCCCCGCCATGAATACAAAAGAATTGACAAACAAACTTAATTAATAGAACTTTTCGATCATTTCATTGCTCAACCAAATTAACATTCAACATCGGAAATAAATTCTTCGGAAAAAAATATAATACTTTTTAAGTCTTTATGATTCAAAAACGAAATAAAGAACTAAGAACGGATTAAAAAACAAACATAAATTTTCAGTGAAATGTTGATGTTTGTAGGAGTTTGGTAAGCATATAGGTTATAGCTCAGATTGTTTTATGATGTGTATCGAACTTTCTCAAACTTGTAAACATAGCTAACTTACATTTATGTTTCTTAGGCCATTGAAAATTGTCATGTTTCTCGTCAGCCACTTTCAAACAATTGGTTAAGTAATTTTTCATTATTCATTAATTTTCGATATTGGACAAGTATGGTCGTTTTGAAGGCAAAAAGCTGCTTTTTTAGTTTATAGTAACATTGATATCGAAGAAAACAGGGTAGAGTGAGCATCCTTTAAACAATAATACACCCCGAGTTTATTTTGGGAAGACTTGTATGTTTTGCTGTGTCAAAAAAGCACTCTGTCGTAAATTAAAAAATCCAGTCGTACAAATTTCAAAGTTGTTATGGTCTCAGCATGCAGCGAATGCAAATTACATGATTGTCAAAGGAAGAATAGGTAAATATTTTGGAACCAAAAATTTGTAATCAAATTGTTGATGAACCATTATAATCTTTGTTTTTCGAAAAATAATGAATAATGAAAATTTTTCACGCGATGGCTAAAATCCCATGCGGGCACTGACGAGAATTTTTATTGGCCTTCAAGCTCTTCATATGAAAATGTGGGACATAAAAGAAATACGCTTTCTATTTGAAACACAGCTTAAAACTAAAAACTTTTATGGAGAAAAATATAGCTTGGCTTTTAAATTTTTTTTTTTTTTATGTTGTGGTTGAGTTTTCAATCTCTATCCAACCAGAGATGCGGTAGAATTGTTTTGTTTTGCCGATCTGGGGGGTAGCGTGTTTCCTTAAGGTCTTATTCTTTGCATTGCGGCAAACCTTGTTTAGATATCACTGGATTATTCTTGATGATCACCCAATTTTTCTTTAACGTTCAATAATATAATTGATTTTATTCATTTAGACAACACTGTGTAATGAGGCTTATACTAACAGCAGTTGAAAAGTTAGAAAGCATCGTTCGTGATAGCTTTTTTAAAAAATGATTGCTTTGTTGTGGACAGCTGCCACTCTTCAGGTAGAATGGGTCAACCTAGCTTAATTGGCCATTCCGGAATTGCGCAGGAAACTGGGGCGAGTTTCAAATTTTAGCCACTCAATAAAATGACATCACAACATGAAAGTTTACGTTTAAAGTTGTCATTTGACCAAGTTTGATGCTTTTAGAGTAAACAGAGACCAAGTTATGACCTTGAAACATGATTCAAAATCCATACAAACGTCTGTAATTTCAATCATTATTTAACGGGCTGGTAAAACAGGGGTAATTTAAGAATAGATATCGACTGTATAAAATATAAAATGATATATCCCAGTGAAAAAGAGAAAAAAAAAGAAAGAAGAAACTGGTTTAACCTCCCGCTTTCCGCGGTTTTCAGTTCCATATTGTTTTTGTAAAAAGTACTGAGACTTGCAAAACTGTAAAAATTAGTTTTATAGTCATGTAGTTTTAAAAAAACACTCGTATTTTAATGTCTCTTAAAATATATAACTAGGACTACTGAATAAACCGCTGTGCTAATATCGTGAATTAGCACATCGCCGCTTCCACCCTGTTGACTTTCAAAGATCAGTTACACCATGGGAACTCTGGGTACTTTTGGAAGAACTTTTCAACCCGCACTAAATTTTGAACAGACTCATTAAATAAAAGTTACCTGCTCTACCGCTTGAGCTTGCAACTACGAAAATTGATCGAACTCAAATATCGAACTTGAATTGCCAACTGCGGTTCTTATTGATTCAGTGGTTTTTGTAAACTGAGCACCATGGGTTGCTGATGTTTATTTGAATACAGACATTACCTGCCCATTAAACCATGAAAATTTGTAGCATTTTTTTAAAAACTGGGCGATTAGATTTTGCACCAAGGTCAGGTTCACTTGGTACAGCAAATCAAATGCTTTTCTAAAATATGAGATTTGGTGATGCTAAATCAGTGCGCGTACTTAATCTAAAACATATATATTTTTGAACAATTATAGCCCTGATAATTATTGCTGTTACTCGGGCCGATATAAATAAATAGCGCGTTATTAAGTGATACTTAATAAGACCGTGGTGTATGCGATATTGACTAATATCGAAATCTTTAAAACATATTTCAAGCTTCATTGCACCATTGTAAGAAAATTTATTTGTCGTTTTTGTTGCTTCATTTTTTCACCTCGTGTAGTTATTTGGTTGTGCACGCGTTTTCGCGAGCCGTTTTTACAAGCTTAAAATTTCTTAGCGTTTTGGTACGTGACAAATTGTGTGCTTCAATTTCAAGTGTTGTGGTTGATAAATTTTCACCCCGATTAACGTAGGGCATCTGTATTGCTTCATAAGTTAGCTGGTCGAATCACGCACGTTCTAAATATTTTTCATCCTTGAAAAAATCAATTAAAATCGGAACCCAATCGACTTGTTGCAGTTCTTTATTCTAATTAGAAGTTAAGAGAAACTAAATATCTTTTATGCTCACGTATTTTGCTTTATTTTTATGTGATTCTAGCCGGAGGTGTCAAGTTACTTAGCCGTGCCTATAAATATAATCTTAGGTTTTGTCCTCGTGACAACAAAAATGAATTGTTTATTTGTATGCTCTGAAAAGTCAGAATGAATAACACCAAAAAGGAACTATTTATTTCATCAAGTGGTTCCTTTTTTGGAACGAATAACTAAACACAAACCTCATCTTGACCTTTTCAAATATTTTGATTTGCCGTTAATATAAGCACTGGCTCTTTCTAGTAGTCTCCTCACCATTTCATGTTCATTATTATTATTATAATGATGTTCATCTTAATTAAGATAGTGATGAAATAAATTTATCGTTATCGTTATTCGAAAACATTCCCTGGAATCTTATTTATTTGCAAATCTTTCTGACGGGTGTTACTAGAAGAGCCTTCTTATAGAAAAAGATGGAGACTTTTAGAAGGGGGGGGGGGGGTGAGTAGAATATGCTCAATATTGTTTGGGTATGGCTTCTTTAAAAGTCATTTATTCAATAATTTGGATAATATGTGCGTTTTGTTTGGCCTACAAATGTATATTCATAGCGCTATGAAGCACAAAAGTGGCTCTGTCTCCAAGTTGTGAAAATCTACAGTTTCATGAAAGAAAATAAACTATACACACGCGCTTCGTATATCGTCTTTTTCTTTGTTAAGACGGAAAATAATAATGTTGTAAAAGAAATAAAACATGTTCTCCTTGCCGTCATAGCCCGTTGAAAACCAAGCAAAATTTGTGAAAATTCTCGAGTAGGTTGATCTGCTGTCGAATTCTCTGAAACGTTCGCCTCGGTTTTCAGCAGGCTATGAAGGCACGGAGGACATGTTTTATTTCTTAAATGAAACTTCAAACAGTCAAAATGTCAAATATTTACTAGCATTGAAACATACACAGTTCAAAAATTGAAGCAGTTACAAAAGTTATAATAATTCATTAAGGACATACATTTATCACCTGTATGTCACGTGTGCTAAAGAGAGAGCTTGTTACGGGAAACTATAAGGCAACAAAAACAGTTATGTGGACGTTTTAGAGTCAAAATAGTGAAGCATGATCACTTTCCATCCTTCCGAAGTCGATAAACAAGTACTGCCGTATGCTGGGAACTAACCTGCGATGGATTAGTGTCCCGTCCAGGGGGAGTCAAAGACTCTCATCCGCTTAACGCCACAGAAACCGGAGATAAGCGTCTGCTGCATGGGTCATTAGGGTCGCATTATATTTAGCTTTTCGATTTAATTGAAAAATAAGGAGAATGAAAAATAAAACATGTTTGATGATAATAATAATAATAATAATAATAATAATA
>JANCMA020041489.1:0-16388 GCA_024336925.2 Zoanthus solanderi
CTGTAAAGTTCATATTTGCAGAGTATGGCCCATCCTGTATAAAACAATAGGTGGTAAGTGATGCCGAGCGGAGCGAGAGTAAAAATTTTTTTTACCTGGGCCATCCCCCCCCCCCCACTTTTATAATCACTCCTACACCCCTGGTGGAAATTGCTGGGACAGAACAATAACATAAAATGCACACTGCATACCACAGAACGCAGTTTCCCTTGTGCTGGACGAACGGAATCCATTTGCAGCCTTTTTTTTATTTCTTTTCTTTGCCTCTGCTCGAGGTGCGTTATAAAAAGGAATTGTGTGAGCTGAATTGAATTCGTTGCTGCAATCGCCAACAACACACCTTGCTGCCATCTTTTACACAAAACAAAACAAAAATTTACAAAAATACTGGATAGGTATTTTGAAACAGGACATAGATTCTGGCTACTAAACTCTGCTTTTGACGTAACTGTCTAGAAAACACAATGGTAGTTACCAGCCTTCCATCGCTCGGTCAAAGCAAAACCGGAAGCAATTTTTCAAAATTATAAAATTAATGCAAATTACACCATGAAGAAAAGATGTAATCAAACTTAGTTTTTGCCGTCGCTATCAGAAGGATAAGGACATTTAATACATACCCAAAAAAACGTTTTGTTGTAAAAGTTAACACTATAAAACCAAGGTTGCGATGTAAACTTGAAACCATTATCAAGATATACAATTAATTCGAATTAATAGAACTAATAATTATATAAGTACAGAATTAAAATAAACACACGATGTTCTTAAATGTAGTAGGGAAAAGCTATGCTAATAGATATATCTTATAAGGCGTCCTGGCTGCCGATATTGCTGGATACTTTTACGAATCGGCCGTATTTTGCAGAACATTTACACTAGGCAAGCCAAAATACAACTCAACGAGTAGAAATCTCCAGCGATATTGGCAGCCAGACCACATAATAAGTTATTTATTGTTATGCACAAATCTTTTGTCAAGCTTAGTAAACCTAAAAATAGTATGTTTTGTTGGTTGTTCTCATTTCATGTCCGGATATGTTGACATGGAAACTTCTGACTTAACACATTGTGTCATAACATTCAGTCTAGTTCTTTCACTTTTAAGTCACTCTTGCAATCAATTTCAGGCAAACTTTGTCACCGCAGTTTGGGAAAACACTTTAAAAGTTTAGAAAAGGACATTTATTTTTACCAAAGAACTCAAGAACAGGCTAGTCTTAGCTGTAGAATCCTCTGGAATATTCAAGTTCAAAAAATTTGTCAGTCATTCTAATACCCTCGCATCTTCTGGAATGCAATTTTTGGGGAAATTGAGTTGAACCTCTGGGACCACACCCAGGTGTGAATGTTCCTTAGTATTTTACGATTCTAGCATTCAAAAACTGAAGAGAATGAGACGATTTGTTCCTCAGAACATCAGCTTTTTCTTCACACAAGTTACATAAGGGTTTGCTTCTGCACGTAAGAGTTTTGTTTCTATTATCACACAAAACTTGAGTATCTAAAACTTTCCTTTAGAAATGAATTTTCGATGCTCGTACGAGCTGTTGTTTTCGATGTTGTGCTGGATAATTCAGAGGTATCAACCGCATGAAGACCCGGGCAAGAGTTCTGAAAAGAACTAGAGTCTATGCGTTTGAAAAGCCTCCAAATCACCAGACAGAAATTGCACATGTTCACCTTCGACAGCCGCCATCTTTAAAACAACCAGATGCGTGACTGCTAAGACCATAATTCAGCGCGTGCCCCTAAGCATATGAGGTCATTATGCATAACGTCTATTATAGTATTACTTTTAAGAGGTATAAAGCTTTATGTTAAGACTAGAGTCATGTAGAATGGATAGAAGAACGGATAAGAGAACTGATAGAATTTGAAATGGATAGAATTTTGCACAACTTAGAGTAGGGTACGACGCACAATAAATGTTCCCGGTTAGCCTCAAAAGCTGCCTTGTGAGTCGTCTTTACTGAGTTATATTCCTATCACAAACAGAGGAAGAAAAGTTGTAGTTTTACATTTTTAACTCATTCGTTGCGAAGCAGGATGAGTTGTTCTCGACAGTGGGAATACGGCGTTACCAGAAATCTGCGAAGACGGAAATGCCGCGTTAGCACAAATAGCGGAAGTGACGTTTCAGCTGTGAATGTACTGTTTTATTTCTGCTTCAACAAATTCATGTCAACAACTCAAAAATTACTCCATATTTCCTTCCTGATAATAAGGTGGGGTGTAAGTTGAAATATCCTCCACAAGTAATCACATTTTTGTCACAATTTTGTGATATGTACGAATGAGTTAAGAGCCTTTGATTATACGATACTTCTACTTTGGGTTGACATATTTTTCTTTTGAACGGCAAATGACATCAGGTCGGCAAGCTCTGTTGCGCTGGTTCAGATTCCAAACTTTTATTGACAAGAACTCGATTAATTGCTGCAGTAAGCACAAGCTTTACACAAAGAATGGATTGTCTACGAGACAGTGGTGCAACAAAACTAGCCCTTTCATTTTTTCTTAAAAATGACCTGATCCGAAGGAGGCGAAACTGGTTTTCAGGTTCTGAAAAAACAAAATCTTTTGATCAACTTTGTCTTTGTGTTTTAGAGTCGCAACTAGATACCGCTGTTGCCAATAAGTGATCCATCATTTGAAATTAACGAACGAAATTATTAAAAACAAAGAAAATAAGCAAATTCTTCGTTTGTCAAACAAATTCTGGCTGAATTTCGCTCGTGTTCTGCCAAGTTCAAAGTGAGAAAATGCCACAAACTCAATCTTCTTCATCACTTGACTCAATGACGATTCTAGTCAATCGACGGCGCCGTTTTTGAGAGAGGTTTTCTCCACCGAAATTAAAGTAGCAGCTGTTATACGTAGCACCACAGAACATTCCGTTATTTTCATTTATACTGCTACTTGCAGCTGTTGTAGATGTGTTTTCTTGATGTTGTACTTGGCTGATGCAGTCAGTGCAGTCGCTGCTTGTCTCCTGTTTACCTTGCTTCCAGAACCGACTTGTTTAATTAAGATGGCTGCCATATCTTTCTGTTCCTGGATGGACAAAGTCCATGGATTTTAGGTTTTTAAGCCCTGAAAATTGGTTGATGTCAGGAGCAGAGACACCGGCTTGCCTCAATGAATGTAACATTGTATGTCGTCCCGAGTGATATTCTTGGTCGTCTCATACATCCTTTCGGAAATGAATATCACCAAAGCGCGATTTTTGGCGCTCGTCCCTGGCTCTCCAACCTCAGTAAAAAACAGTGAAATTCAAGGTCCGTGGTGAATGGCCGCCAATCTGCAAATTTCTCTATCTCGTCAGTCGTTTGTGGTTGGGCTTTGTTTGTTTTTTGGTCTTAACCTTAGCGACGAAGAACTGCTCGTGGTAATTTTGCGAACTCTTTGTCACTGAGAATTGAATGCGACTTGCCATTTGTCGAAAGTGACGATCAAAACTCCTTTGAAAGCAAGTGAGGGTTTGCGGTTTCGTATTCATCTCTTTGTGAACGTTCATAAAACTAGACACAGCAGAATGTTTAGCCTCTCTGGCGGAATGTGTTCCAGTTCTCTGGTCTCACACGACTCTTTGCTCAACTATCGCTTCCATACAGTGAAGTCAGAGTTTGTCTTTTTAACAGTACTTTTGTTTTCATTCTTGCCAATGAAGTATCAATTTGTGTTTCATTGCCTTCATTTTGCTCAGTATTATCATTAAAAATTCTTGAAACAAGTCAAAGTTTGGTAATTCGTTGTCTGTTGTTTCAGAAGGAAAAAAAAAACTCGATATTTTTTGCCACATTTACAACTCGCGCGCTGGACGGAAGAAATCATCATAAACAACTTTTTCACTTAATACAAAAACCGGTTTAACTGAGTCTCAAAGTGTCCAATATCGCGTGATATTCGTCGTTGTCTTTGAGGTTATTGTACGGGTTTGTTAAATTCTATTAACTCAAAGCTGTTTTAAAATATTTTGTTTACATCGCTTCGCTTTGTAATTTCTATTTTCACTTTTTATTAGCATAGTTTTTTCCAAGTGCCAAGAACAATGTGTGTGTATTTTTGTTCTGTTTATATATTAGCGCTGTTAATTCGAATTATTTTTACATCTTGATAATGGTGTCAAGTCGACCTCAAAACGTCAGTTTTATAGCGTTAAGTTTTATAACAAAAGTTTTTAAATCCACACTTCTTATTCAACTAATATATCACTTTCAAAAATTTATAATAATTATGGTAGTTAAACTTCATGCCGCACAATTTCGTCTCAAGACAAACTTGTGTCTTAAAAGAAAACTGACACTGTGACTCGTAAGATTCTAAAATCACACACGTATAATTTAGGACCAATGTGAAAGTATCGTTATCATTTTTATCATCGAGTTTTCGCCATTGTAATATTAAAATACATGATCACACAGATTGATTTGGTCTATATTCACAGTATTTTGTATTTTAATTTCCGTTTTCTATTTTGAGATAATGATTGGGTGGCCTGTTTTCATTTTCTGTTCCATTACTCCCTGTAAATTTTACAACTGAGTGTTAAGTAATGTTTTGTTAAGATAAACTAACTTCTTAAAATGTAAGTGTTTCTATAAATTTATTATTGTTTAAGAAGTAAGTTGACTGTATTTTTGTCACGAATATATTTCCTGACTGGAAAAACGGTCGTTTGGTGTCGAAACATATATCTGAATCTTTGTTTCAAAAAGGTTGTATTGGTTCTGTGTGTCCAAGATCTGTACTTGTAGGTTTATTCAAGCAGCAGGTTTTCTATCACCTCTCATTATTTTAGAGAAACCCACAAATTGACGAGTTTCAAATTCCTAGTTGCTGGTGATTTAAATGACTGCAGATTTATTTTATATAGTCTTAACCTCGTTTTGTTGTTATATATTTAAATATACTAGTGAAATTACACCAATAATACTTGCAGCTGTTAGTAGTGTAAAACTATATTGGCATTTTGAAAAAGTTAACTTCATATTGAGGCTGAGTCTGTACAAATTGAATCCGTTGTCATTGAAGCCAGCGGCAACTACAAATTTGAAAATGGTTAATATAATTTGCTTGAACCCTTTTTTCGTAGAATCATTCGAATGAAGCAAAAGATCAAGGGGCAGTTGTCGTAGGGTAGCAGTTCCTTTATCAACTCACTAGCAACATTCATCATTCAAACTTTAGATTCAATCAACTCAATCTGAGGAAGAGACATTAGAGTCAAGCAAATCAATAATGCTTTGTTATTGTTCACTTAAGCATGAAAGAAATGCTCATTTAACTCTCATTTCTTGTTCAAAGTCTGATAAATACAATTTTATTGCATTCAATCATTTCACTTTCCTTTATTTGTACACACTGTACACATCCCTATTATAACTTAATTTTTGTCCTGATATCCTGCCTTGCTTAGCTCCCTATCAGCAGGATATGAACGCTGTTTGTATATATATACACAGCATTTCATGGAATTAAAGCAATTTGTACTTAGCAGTCATTTTACTACTTGAGGTGTTGTTTACGTTCGATGATTATTGTTTGTCAGCGTGTTTCAATAAATAAAGAAATAAATGCATAGAATATTGCTTTAAAGTGTGGTTCCATTTGCAATGTGGGATTGATATTGAATTTTTTGTTAAAAATTCCCTTTTCTTATTTTTTCAGTGAAAATTTGATATCAGCTGGCGACAGGAAAAGTTAGAAACCATTCTGAATTTCTTACTTGAATTTTTAAACGTAGAAGAAAAAATGAAGCGTGGTCCAAAAGCAGCTCCTAAATGCAGCTTTAATATTGAATGTTGCGGATTATCTAAGATCCTCAAAATGCTGACCCTGCATTTGCTTCTTAAAAATAACACTGAAAAGACCCTTTTGGGAGTTGTCACTAGGGATTTTGTATTTCAATGCATACATAAAAAGGTCGATTTTTTTTAAAGTTATTTCCCTATACAGAATGTTTTCATTTTTTGTTGAATTTTTAGTTAAATTGAGTTGGGGAATATCGTTTGTGAGATATATCTGCTTTGAAAATCTTGTCGCTTATAGCATGTTGCATGCTCCCTCACCAGTTTTGTGGTTCTTCACCGTAGTAGAAGCTTAGAGGTTTCTTATTGAACTTACTAATTTCCAAGGCCTTGTCGCTTAAAGGACAATTGTTAATCTCCCAGCCTTAAAATTTTTCTTTACTTGTTTGCAAGAGGTAGAAAAAAATTACTACATTTACCAAATACTGTTTAACAAGACCTTGGATTAAAAGATTTATATTGTGAAAGCCTCAAGTGACATAAATTGCTCTTCATTCCAGGATGGGTGTATGTCCGTGACACCTCCTTTGTTCTTTGGGAACACGAAACGTACGTCAATAAAAGATAATGGAAATCGTAATGATGACTCGCGGCCACCGTCATCTGGTAACTCTGATTCGTTTTCAAAGTCTCCATTAGCTCATCGACAGTCGCCAGTCAATGAGAAGGAGGAATTACAGCCATTATCGCAGCAGTGTTGTTCTCCACCCCCCTTACTTTACATTCCCGTGGCAGCACAGAAGGTCACACATTTACATGGCCCTCCTGAACTGAAGCGCTTTCCCTCACCTTCAAATCTTCCAAAAGAATTTTCATTAGCTAAAAAGGCAACTCAAATGAAAAAGGATGATAGTGTAATCATTGTGTCAAACAAAAGAAATCATTGTAAAAACGTTGATGGTTTTCCCCAAAATAGCATTTCCGTTAATTGCGATGCCTCAAAAGAAACTATTCCTACGCGTACTTCACAAACTTCAAACGAGGTAACTACGGATCTTTCTAGATCTTTTGTTAACAGTAACAAAGGGGTTAGTTGCTTGGAGCGACCACCAGTATCTAAGAAGAAAGCATCTTCTGGCTTTCATGTGGTTGGATGTCCCACCAGATTCCGAGGAATGCTGGAAGATTTTTCTTGCGTTATTCACAGGCAGCCAAATCCTTCAGCCATTGCTGTAGATGAAAAAACTGAAAAAGGAAGTAGCGATCGGCTCTTTGGCAATGTCAAAGAACAACAGTTTGTGATGTCTTATTCTCCTCCACTACTAAGACACGTACTTAACATAAAACAACAGAACCAGAATCGATTATTAAGCCCTCCACAGCTAACACCGGTAACTTCCAGAATGGGATCGCCTTCTTTTTTGACTGAAAATTCTTCAACTTCAGACATCTATCTTAATTCAACAAAGCCGTCCATTCACAGAATTGTTTCTTCAGATCTAAATGTGTCTAGACCAGAGCTCTCCCATGAAAGTTCCCCAAGCCCACCTACACTAACACCTGTTACACCTAACTTTTCCCATTCCACGAATAAACATCTTGAAAGTCAGTATCAGAGCACACCTAGCCCCCCAAAACTATCATCGATGATGCCAAACATTTTTTGCCCACGAACCTTGGCTGCAGCTAAGCCATGGATGCCAGTATTAGACCGTGTATCCGTAAAATCGAGTGTTGGTCATTCTGATGCTATGCATAAGGAAAGCAAAGTTGTTGGGTACCCATGCTACCCCTCTGCTCAGTCACAGAATTTATTTGAGCAAAAAGAGCCAAAAACACGAGGCATTCCTAGTTCTTTAACAGTTGGCAGTAGAACTTCGTATCATTCTCGTTTTCATCCGTATACGAACAATCCAATGGTGCCGCATTCATCAATACCACCAGTGTTTAGTTTCGGTCCCACAACTCACTCTGCCAGATCCACAGAATGTTTTTCTTCACCAAACATAGTAAAACAAGTCTTTGTCGACAGGCCGTTGACAAGTACAAAGTTTGTAACCCAAAAGGCTGAAAACATTCAGCGGGAAAGTGTTCCCTTAGTATTGGACGATCGTTCAAGTAATTGCATGATTAATAACGATCAACACAGTTCCTATTTCTTTCCATTGATGGATAAAACACCTTTATCAGATCTTTATGAAAACTCGGCATATGTTGAGATGGAAAGCATAAACAGAACTGAAGTTCAAAGTACTACCAACAGTGCAAGAAAAACTTTTCAACTAACAAACAAGGGAGAAACAGAACCTATAACCTCTACTATGAAGCAGCAGTCATTCGTATTGCTTTCAGATAACAGTTGTGTTGTTAAAGGAAACAAATGCGCATCAACTACACATTCTTTCGAGTTTGATAGTACAAAAGACTCTCTTCAAAATTCTAATGTAGTAACAAAGACAACAAGTGTACCTGAAGCTTCATCTGAAAAGGTTGTGACTATTGATCTGATTAGAAATGATGTTTTGAATGAAGCTGGAGAGAAGCCCAAAGAAAAACTTCAATGTTATGACAACAGAAAGTGCGAAGAATCTCATGGCTCTGACAACAATTTGAATCTCCCAAGCAATTCTGAAAGAGTCCTTGGTAAGGAAATTGATTCTAAAAACAAATCTGTGAAAAATAAAGAAGTTATAAAACGTAATCTGAAAAACAAAATTAGAAGTTCTTCTTCGCAAAAACATATTGTAGGATCATCTTTAAATTGTAACACTCAGAAAAGGGATAATTTCTCAGATTGTGAGGAAAGACACGTGAGTGTTCCAACGTTTTTTCCAAACGAAGAAGAATTCAAAGATCCAATTAAATATCTAGAGGGGGTTGTACAAAAAGCTCAAAATCAAGGAATTTGTGTTGTTGTCCCACCGCCAACTTGGAAGGTAGGAAGTCATTTTTTTGTTTCTGTTTATAAGTAACAAGCATGCAAAAACATGTACTGAGACGTTCGTGTATGGTAGCTCTGTCATAAAAGGATTGTTATTGGTTGGAATAAAGTTAAGGTTAATTTTATCTTTTGTTGTGTTCGATTGAGAACTAAGTATTTTGCTTCTCTATTCTCTGTTACTTCTAAAAAGCAAGCTATTTAAAGCAAAATACTGTTAGGATCACAACATGAGAATCTTTTTATTCTGCTTCGTTTATATACAACTTAAGGTAACAAACAAATATACACGATTTAAGTTAAAGTTTCGAGAAAGCTTGTCAGCTGCACAAAATAATTGATCTTATTTTTGCCATATGTTAATTGTAAAGAATCGGCATTTCTTGAGGAAATGTTTACTCTTAGGTGCCTAATAATTGGGGGGACGCTTATTAATTTTTCGGTTTTTTCCGACCCTTTGGAGCTTTTTAAGACCCCCGTTTATAATTTCTGAGTAATTATCCAAGCGCTCGGCCACAAAAGTGGTAAAACAACAGAAATCTGTAGTGTTTATATATCCTCGAAACTTTGTCTGGAAATTGAATTCAAAATTGCGCTCTTTATTGACGAGCACAATGCAGTGTCTTCTCATTTTTAAATCGAAGATGTTCAATCTAATATGATTGCCAAACTGTAATGTTTTTCGTGCCATTGTCAATTGCACCTGACCAGGTTGGCCTAGCACGTTTATTCCCAGTTTGGATGATCCTTTGTGCTCAACTTTTAAATGTTTGTCCCTGCTCTTCCTAGAAATTCCGACCAACCCGTTTATTTTGATCCCCCGTTAATTAAATTTTCCTAGAAATTCTGACCCCCACCCCCCTGTTTATTTGGCACCTAAGAGTTTGTGTTTATTATATTGGGCGTCTCGTGCAATACCTTTGGATTATTCACTGCGCTAATATTCAGCTCATCATAATTGCATTCACTTGACCTTCATTTATTCATTCATTCATTCATTCATTCATTCATTCGCCATCAAAACAACAAAGTTTAAAATAACATGTTTCACAATACTAATGGCGAGGTGGACCATATGAAACCGCAAGGCTTATACAGAATGGTCCCCTCATGTAAATTAAGGAATAGTTATTTATTGTTCAAAGGATAGAAGCATGGATGGCTACTAAAAAATATATGAAAAAAAAAAAAAAAACGAGAAAAAGAAATAATAATAAATAAATAAAATAAATAAAAATAAATAGTTCAGCTATACTAATGCCGAACCATGAAGTGCATCATAGCCATTCTAAAAATGTAATTTAAATGCTTTGCCTTCTGCTGCCTCCAACTACAACTCACTTTTACTCATAATTCTACTGCCCTTTCTGCTCACTCGCTTATTAGGTGAAGCCACTCAACTCCAACAACCAAACTTATCGTAAGACTTCAATGGCTGCTGCTAATACTTTTTGAAACGTTTGTGTCACCTTCCACGACTTGTACAATGGCATGTTAATGAAAAAGCCCTCTATCGTAAAGTATTATATGCAAAGCAAGATAAAAGAAACATTATATATATTCGCGATTCCGGTGCGGTATTTTGTCAAAACTGTCTAACCCCCGCCCTATCCCCCGCCAATATTTTGCAATATACTAAACACTTCAAAGAACCGGC
Source organism: Zoanthus solanderi (assembly GCA_024336925.2). NCBI lineage: Eukaryota > Metazoa > Cnidaria > Anthozoa > Zoantharia > Zoanthidae > Zoanthus > Zoanthus solanderi. The sequence goes on from JANCMA020041489.1 coordinate 10,349, forward strand.
TCACAGGGGAACAAATTCTATCTCCGTCTAACTCCCGCCTAATGCCCGGGGTTGGGGAGGCGGGGGTTCACATTGGCTGGTGCATAATTTCATCATAAACGTGAATTTCAGCATACACGCATTCTGTTGTTTCATGGTTGGTTTCAAATTTATTTTAATTCGCATACAGTGTCATATTAGGAATTCACCAACACACCAAAACAAAGGTAGCGCTAGTGCTGATAAACTCATCTGTCTCTCGACTGAACGAAAAAAAACAAAACTCCAAACATGGGAGGCCTGAAACGAGGTTGTTCCGGAAGACATCGATCGATATAACGTCACAATTAAGCACTCAAACAGAAACAAACGTGCTCAATGAGCAATGTCTTGATCCCCCGTTGGGGATACAATTCACTCCACAAAGAGAGGAGCGCTTAAACCTTAAAAAGATTGCCACAGTACCTCCCCCCACCAGTTAGTGGCATAGTCGTTGAAACGAGTGGGTGTTTGGACAGAACTTCCCGAGCTCGTCGATACAGGCTTTGGAACAGGCTGCTCCCGGTGTGGGAACTATGGAGGGGGAATGTCGTCTTGCGGGATTGATTCATTGCAGTGCCCAGTTTGACATTTGACTGGTTTCAAGCGACCGAGAGAGATTGTTGTCTCTTTTCCATCCATGTTAACGGTAAAGTGCTTTGGAGCCCTTCAAAGGACGGGAAGGCACCCAGGTATGGGCGAGTGAGTGGTGACTGTAGCCGTCGTCGCGGACATATACATGAGAGGCGCTGTGGAGATCTGAAGGGACATAGGACTTCGACGAACTATGCCTGTCAGTGGGAATAAACCATTGAGAGTTCATAGTTTGACGAAGTTTGGAAACAAACGAGTATAGATCCACCAATGAAGGGGCTGAAAAGAAATCGCCTGGCAAGCGTAGTTTGTTACCATACTCCAACTCTGCTAAAGTGCATGATATAGTTCTCCTTGAGGTTACTTGAATGCCCACAAGCACGGTTGGGAAAGAGTTTGCCCAGTCGTTGCCATCCAAACGTGCTTTGCGTGCACCTCAACGGAAATGCTCGACCGAGCCATTGCCTTGAGGGCGATGTATACGTAGTTGCCTGCTGTCGTATGATACCTAGGAGGTTCATAAGTTCCCGCCAAAGATCGGACTCAAACTGGCGGCGTTGGTCGGAAATGATGGTAACAGGGACACCAAAGCGGGCGATATAGCCAGAGAGCAAATTGTGATTCCGTGCATTGGAATAGCTTCTAGCCAGCGGGTGGGCCGACCTACCAAGGTAAACAAATAAAAATATCCCTGAGAGGGTGGTAGGTAATAAAACAATGTCCACGTGGATACTTTGAAACCGTGCGCCGGGTTGAGGAAAGGACTGAAGCGGTGCCTTCACATGTCGCTACACTTTTGAAATGCGAACTCAGAAAATGAAACATGTGGCGCAGTGCACTCTGGTTAAATGCAATACATTGCGGCGCAATGCATTCTGGTTAAATGCAATGCATTGTGGTACAAAATATTGAAGTCGAGAATTCACACTCCCTTCTTTATATTCTTCTTAAATCCTGATAATGCTGCTGCTCTCTGCTGCGCTCGCTCCCCAGCAACTAGAAGTAATCACAGATTAGTGAGTGCGTTCGAGATGTCTTTATTTTTGAAATTTTTTTTTTAACATATCAATAAACAACTATTCTCCAAATGTGTAAAATATGCTAGGAATTACCAATGGCAATTATAGTGCTGCCTTGTGTTGTAATTGTTTGTAGATGTATCGCTTTGTAATATTGCTTAGCTGATATTTACCAGTGGGTTCGGTTTGCTTCTTTCAGAATAAACAAAATATCGAGTTATAAGAGACGGAACCATTTAGATACGCGAAATGTACCCCGTGTTTAGAGACGAGAAACTATGAGAACAAGACTTGAGCCCGGGTTCCTCTCGTGAAAGGAAACCCCGAACAGCGAACTGACCTGGAAACTACATCGGGACAGACAGACAACCAAAAAAACATAATTCCAACGAATTTAGTTTCTTTTCGTTCAGTTGTGCTCAGTAATCAAGGGAAGTCCTAAGCTGATATTCTACCTGCGTGAATATCAAATTTGTGAGAAAACCCCGCGAAATTAAACGCGAAGATGATCAAGTGGTCGGGAACAGTCAAACTTTGCTCAACTCTACCTCCAATAACAAATGTAACGTAACAAAATTAGTGTTGCTAACTCACTAGTGCTCATCAGCAATAACATTACAGATTAATTTATCGGTTGACTCAATAGTTCCACGGTAAATTTCACGCGTATTTTTTAGTAAGAGGCAGTGACTTTTGAATGTTATTGAGAGAAACAAAATTAAATATGGTGGGTGTAATTCCTTAAAGTTAATATGAAGAAACAAAAAAAATGGCCTGCTCTCAACAGCTATGGCTTCAGCTCAGTGGGAAAGAGTGCTGCTTAGTTAATGCAGGGGTCATAAATTCAAATCCTGCTGGACCAGAAAGGCTTTCAGTTTTCTCTCTTACGGTAACCTGAAGTGCATAGATAATTATGATGAAACAACAGTAGAAGCAAAGCTGAACAAATGTATTAAAGTTTTATAACATGTAGGCTTGTGTTCAACTGCCCAAATCACAAAATAAATCAATGTAAAAGTCCATATTGTTTACACAACAGGGCTGGGCTGTTAAAATCTAACCTTGCTTCTCTAACGTAAATACTACCGTCCTTAAAAAATATTGCTCAGATTTTCTAAGGAAGAAACTTTATAATCCCAAATTTACAGTTTAAATCTATATCTGTGAGGTCGAAGACAAAGTCATGGGTTAATCAGGATATATTCCTGGGTTAGTTTTATCGGCTTTTGAACAACTAAGCACAGAGCACTGACAAATTATTAATTAAAAGCAGATTCTTTAATAAACATGATAAATATGAATATGTAATTTCTGATCTTTCCTAAGCTAGAGGTAAGTCAGATATAATAGTTTTGCTCCTAACAAAGATGACAAGATGGAAAAACACAAACAAGGAATCAATAGAAAACTGACAGTCAACAAATTTGTAAATTGTCATAAAGCAGGTCTAGAGACCTTTGATCTTCCCTGTATAATTCACAAACTACAGTAACTACAGGTTCCACTCCATGGTTAAACTATGAGAGTTTCTCTAGTTCTTCGACGTCATCAGTCTGCAAAAGCTCAATTTTCTTTCCAAAATGTTCCTCAATTTTGTGCATAATTGCTAAAGATTTTTGGCCATCAATGAAATTTACAGCAATGCCAGTTTTTCCAAAGCGTCCCGTTCTTCCAATGCGATGCAAGTATGTTTCATAGTCTGGCTTCCCATTTAAGTCCATTGGCATGTCATAGTTGATGACAACTGTCACTTGCTCCACGTCAATTCCACGAGCACAAACATTTGTTGTGATCAATAGCTTCTGCTTACCCTCTCGATAGCGATTTAGAACAGCTATTCGCTGCTCCACTGTTATCTCACCAGTCAACATAGCCACAGCATGTCCTTCAGCAGACATTTTCTCTGTTAGCCAAGCTGCACTTCTGCGAGTCTGACAAAACAAAGACAATGAAAGCTTAATACACCACTGGAGTAAAAAAGGTATAAAAATATCTTCAACTGCACAACCCCTCCACTGTTAAAATTTAAACATTTTTGTGATCTTCTTTGCTACGAAAGCTCAATCCATTTTCTGTTCTTTTGAGCTTGGTAGACAAGAGTACCAGTTTCTACTTGGTACAGCAAAAAATGTGAAAAAACAAAAACCTCTAATAGAAAATATACAAACAAAAAATATCGACAATAGAGCAAATATCTTAACAGTATTTACCACGTTTGGAGAAAAAAAAATACTACTACACTTTCAAATCCTTTTCATGAAATAATTTGGATAGTACGTGCGTTTTGATTGTGTGTTCATAGCGCTATGAAGCACAAAAATAACGTGGACATTATGGCTGGTTGTCTCCAAGTTGTGAAAGAAGTTAAAGCATACAAACGTGCTTCGTATATTGCCTTTCTCTTTTTTACAACGAAAAACAATAATTTTAAAATAAAAAGAAAATACGTTTTTCGTGAAAATCTTGGTAAGGTTTGTGAGAATTCTCCAGTAGGTGAAAACCCTAAATACGTCCCTCATTGAAAACATTCATAATTCACAGTAGTGTTTAGCTTACATATACAGAAGCAGAACCTCATTTCTTCAAAACCATGAAAAATATATAGAGGATACTACACGGTGGCATAAACATATGAAGTTTATCTTCGAGTGGAAAAAATAAGCCAACAAGTAATTTTCTTTATATCACATAGATAGTTTCGAAAATTACACTCATTTTAAAGTGTCCCAAACAAAGGAATGACGTCAGCGATATCTTCACTAGTGGATATGGAAAATATGTTACTCGTATCCCGGATGTAGTTTCATATGAAATTTACGAGTGGCCTGTTTTAGGATGAATAAAGTATGTATGTAGTATGTATGTACAATAAAACACTCAAATCTATGTAATAAAAAAGTGTACCATCCCATTATCAGTAAGTGCTTTGCTTATTGGCCCCGCTGAGATTTCAACTTGTACCTAAGTTTTATACAAGCACACGATAGTAATACGTACAATACATTGTAATTGAAACAAACTTACATGACAGAACACCATGCACTGACCCATAGATACCACACCATACATGTTTGACAGTGCCTGGAATTTTTCTTCCTGGTTACGACATGTGACGTAAAACTGCTTGATATTATCAAGGCTCTCCTCTTCACGGCGTAACTGAATTATCACAGGATTGGTGACGATAGTTTGTGCAAACTTCATCACCAGCTCATCGTAAGTGGCTGAGAATAGCAACATCTGGCAATTTTGGTTGAGGGTCCTGTCCATGAACAATATTTTCTTTCAATTACAAGCTTTAAACTTTTGTGATAACAATATTTAACAATTACCCACCACTTTCACTGACACTGAGGTAAATAATTGTTTTAGTATATACCACAAAAACTGAATAACTAGCGGACCAAAGAGTAACTTTATTTGTGACATTTTGAAACTGAAGCGAAACGGGAAGCCATTTTGTTTTTCTTCTGCTGCTGGGAGGTGAATAGTACTTGGTTAATCACCTCCGAGCTAGCCAATCAGCGTGCGCGAAAAGTGCTATTCACTTGTGCGGTATATACTAACACAGAGAATAAAGTGCATTTCTTCAAAATTAATGTTCTATTTTTAGAATAGTATTTAAGAAGATCTCACTGAGTTTACTCTTTTGAAGGTTCTCATTATTCTCTCTATCAGCTCTTTAATCTGTTTATGAAGAAAATATAAAAATTTCCATTTTGAGTTGTGAAACTGATGCAATGTACAGTCTATTCATCTAAGCAGCGCTAAAGCAGATAGTATTGTTAAGCATATTTGAGACAGTGTTGGAAATTGTGGTTTTATAGTAATTTTTTATCATTTCCACAATTTCACACATATATAATTTTCTAAGTTAAGCAATTTTTATAAGCTTACATTTTTTATTTACAAAAAATGACAGATTGCCTGAGCAGAAAGGCTTGCAAAAACTAGGTTGACAGCGGTTAGTGACGTCGCAAAAAAGGCAAGTAGCACATGTTTTAAGGAGAATTAAAAACTAGTGTGTACGAGTTAGCGAGCGAGTTAGAACTCTGTCTAAAACTAAGACAAGCTTCTGTGATTGTAATAAACCAACTTCTGAACCTATCCAGGAGTACTTTTATCTTTATATGTCGCTTGTACTGTTCACGACAACAACATTTTTAGCATTAAGGAAGACTACTAACTAAATCTTTGTGTAAGGCTAGAAGTACATGGGGACAAGCACTTATAAAGTCTAGATAGGGCACTAAATTATTCTGGTTAGCTCCCAAAACATGCAAGTACACTGCAGTATTTACCAAGCTCATAAAGAAAGAAAGATGAATCAGCTTTGGACGAGGCAAAACCTCTGACTGGGTATACAGTGTTCTCCCCAGACCTTTACAAAGACCCAGGGGTGGGAAGAT
>JANCMA020041582.1:0-16385 GCA_024336925.2 Zoanthus solanderi
GTTCACCTTTTCTTAAAGAAGAAATTGCTCATTGAATTTTCGCTTAACCCAAGGTTAAAGTTAACCAGCTTTTGAACTACCCAGCCCTGTTTGTTTGTCTATCTTCTTGTTTGTCCGCCTGATGCAGGTTTGTGCTTCCGTCAGAACTTCTTTCCTTTTGATTAACTTAATTGTATCTGTTCAGATACTTGACAACAGCACGGTGCGACTGGATATGAGCAGTGCAGCCAGAAGGTTGTTTACACTGGAAGGAGAAGAGGTACGCTAAATCAAACCAATTTCTTCCTTTGCATTGTTCGATACTATCTTGCCTTCTACCTTCAACCTTCAGTTGCTTTCACTACTTACAGATTAGATATCGTTTTTATTTATTGCTTTATTTATGAATCAATACCATAACAAACAACTTCCGATAAGTTTTGATCCTTTTTTCTAGCACATCAGAAACAAACACCAGTATAACATTCGACAAGCTTCTAGATCTAATTTCTATCTTCCCAAAATTTGAACCAATTTTGGAAAATATAATATTCGATTTGTAGGTGTTGAAGTGTGGGGTGAAATAGCCAAAAACGACAAACTGATGACACGTAAAAAATTAAAAAGAAAACTAATAGCTTACAAGCTTGCTACGTATTAACAGACTTTATTAACTCATCTGCCATACTAATATAATGCCTTGTTCTTCCTTTCTTTTTCCTAATCTGTGTTTTTTTTTTGTTGTTTTTTTTTGTTTTGTTTTTTTACTTTTCTTTTTTTGTAAGTTTTGCTAATTGACTCAACGATCCAGCTTAAATAATTTGTTGTTTTTTTTCATTTTTATATTTGATCACAAACTCTTAAACTTCAAACGGTTAAGCACACCCTAGCTCGATTGGCTCTGCCATTCTGAAGGGCCCGTTCTAAAAATTGTCAAACATCAGATACTGGTACATGCAGTCTCGTCACGTAAAATACTACAAAGAAAAATATTAATAAAAAAAACAACTGTAATTTTAAATAGCTGCTAAAGGTACAAATAAAGGAAAGATGAAAGTAATCATTAAATTTTCAACGATAAGGTGTCAAAATTCCATTTGAAACGTCTGCTCCTTGAAATTTGTGACCTTGTAGCCATAAGTCATTTTATGTCTTGCTAGAAAAGGCGTTGGTGTTCTTACTTTACAATAAAATGAAGTAAACTTAAAGGGGCTTTCTCACGCTATTTATCATCTTTTTAAAATCCCAAATACGTCTTGCTTTCAACTAAATTCCAAAAATAATGGTCTAGATTTGTTATTTAAGACTATATTATGATGTTTATTCTGTTTCCTGTCATTTGTTGCCTCAGATGGCAAGGATGGAAATGGATTGAAACTTGAAAAAGTTGGGCCAATTTTTAAAATCCCAAATATGTCTTGCCGTCAACTGAATTCCAAAAATAATGGTCTAGGTTTGTTATTTAAGACTATATTATGACGTTTATTCTGTTTCCTGTCATTTGTTGCTACGGATGACAAGGATGAAAATGGATTGAAATTTGAAAAAATTAAGCTAACCTTTTCAAGTTCTGCTATCTCAACAAAAATACCCAAAAAATTATTATGGATTGCTCTTTTTTAAACCGTTTCATTAGATATTCACCTTACAGTTTACCAGGAGCCTCTAAGTAACGATTTTTTAACAAAAAATTGACCCAAAACAACAAAATCGTCGTTACATAGCCCCTTTAAAATTTAAAAATTTTGTTTTTATAACTTTCTGGAAACTAGTACACGTTGGGTGACGATGTAAAAACAAAAATCAACGCTTTGCAGACAGACAAGGATTAGGGTCAATGTAATTTACTATTTTGTGTTTTTCAATAGGAAATCTCCATGCTTGAGGATTGGCCGTCGAAAATACCTATATTGCTAGATGCTCTTCACTTGACTGCATGTGGTGCCGTCGTTTCATAAAGCACAGATGAGTAAACCTTGAAACTCTGTTGGGCGATTTGTCTTTTACATTTACAAAAGAAAAGTAAAAATAAACTTTAAGAACCCTCTGTTAAGTTCTATTTTTGTTACAGGGCCACTTATTCTTATAAAAGGTTTAAGGCACCGTTAATAATTGGCAACGTTGTCTCGGGACAAACGGGTGGGACAACTTTTCATACTTTTCGCTGTTAAGGGAAGCAAACTGTTTACATGACGTCCCGGTACAAAGGGTTGTCTCGTGTCTCAGAGATAACTCGCCTATCTAGCTAAGGCGAGACGTCCCTTCAACCTGAGATTACTTTTTCCATATAAGAAATGTTGTAGCAAAAACCGAGGAAAACTTTCTGTATCCTTGGATCCAGGCCGGACCAAGTCAACCAAATAAAGTTATAAAATAAGTGTAAGAACAGTTGACAAACAACGATGATAAATTTTAGTAACTATATTTTGATCGGCAAAACCGATCTTCATCAGGATGATGGGTGAATGAAGATCGGAATGAAGAATCAAAATCAGTGTGGCCGATCGAAATATAGTTACTAAAATTTATTTTCGTTGTTTGTCAACTTTTCTTATACTTATTTTACCATTTAAACAGTTTATCCCTTCTTCATATAACAACTCGGATTACATGATTTGAGCCTGCAGTACTTTTATTTTTAAGACGCCCGGGGCGTTTATATTAGATAGACTTGCGCAAATGAAATGATCTAATCTTTAGAAAAAATAATCAAGAAAAAAATGGAGAGCAATTGAGCATATAACTGCAGATGACTCCAAACATTCTACTAAGCAGTCTTTACAGCTCTTCACTCGCAGTATTCAATTTTTATAATCTATCACGATAGCAAAGTTGTTAATATCTCCACCCTAGTCCAAAGCTCGGTATTGTGTCAGTTTAAAAAATGCTGCTCACTGTCGCAGTGAGATCCCTCAATGCAGCTGGATTATTCAGGAGTGTCCGTCGCTCGTATGAGCACTGATTAGCAGAGTGCCTGGATTATCTTTTTGTCGACTTTGGTCTGACGATCAGTAGTCGTGTGCTGTTACCATAGGTTGCAGCCCAATGCCTGATCTTTGCCCACGTTATCTTCGCTTCCGTTTTTGCAACAGGGCAAGGGACATTTAAAATTTTCTCAAAGCTAAACGTACCTTCAGGAACTTCATAATAGGAGCATCGCATGGTGAAATAGCCGATGCCACAGTTGCTAATTCACTTGAGAGTTTCTTCTACGGCAGCAGAAAACTGCATGATAGCTGCAGAAGCATTGAACTGTTGGAATCTCACAAATAAATATAATATTCAAGTTGAAATTAGTTCTCTGTGAGAAGTGTTAACTGCCTCTTTCACAACGGAGATTTCTTCCGAATATTAAACTAAACGAAACAAAGAGGCAATAAATATACTAAAACTGCACACAGAAAAGAAAACCTGCAAGACAAACCTTCGCTATGCCGCAAGAGCAACGAAGAGTTTAAGTAAGAAGTGTCGAATCAAAAGACGTGCAGAACAAGACAACTGTAACAGAACTATTCACGCGAAATAAAATCTTATGACTTATTTTATGATTCAAGATAAGCTGAAATTCAACCAACACAATGTCCTCATAAGACACGGAAACTATTCTATTATATAGATTATTGGTTCCTTTCACAATTGCTAGCAGAAGTATGATTCAGTGACGTGTGTTGTTTAAAAGGTGGATTAGCGCCGCACTAGAAAAAATGGAACTGTCCTAATGGATATAGGCTAATGATATGTACTAATGTAGCACGTAATAACATAATCCTTTTTACATATTTTGAATACTCTGACTTTATTTTACTCGGTTAAAGATTGTAAGTCAAAGAAGGAATTTAGATACAATTTTATAAACAGGTTAAACAAAATAAAAAGAGATTTCGGCCGTTGTACGTGTTTGCAGATCTTAGACGAAAACCTTTAAGTGAAGGATATATATTAATATAAGATAAAAGTACCGTTAGATTGACGGTTTAGAATAAAATCGAACACAGGGCCAGATATCGTATTGGTCAATGTCACAAACTGATTCATACGCTGTATATACAGATAGTGTTCATAGTAGTCCGTAGGAGAGTAAAACTTGGTACTTTCCCGTTGTCTCTTCTGTGCGAGTTTTTGGGAACAACAACAGAAACCCCAAATACTACACTACCTTAAACCAATCATTTAATTTCAGTATCGAGACACTGATAGGCTCCATAGAGAGCGAAAATATTGAAATGTCAGTAGCGTAATTTTAACGCAATCGGCGTCTAAAACAAACACAACGGAAATCGATGTAAAATAAGTTTGAATCGTTACAGCAAGAACTACGTGAGCTAAAACAATTGTTAAAAGACAAGAGTTTTGAAAATAAAACAAAACGAAAAGTATCGAAGTCTGAATGTTAATTTATCGATCAATTTGGAACTTCAACATCCCCCTTCCGGCAACCCCCGGGCATTTGACAGCAGCTTTTTACCGAGGCGGGGAATTTGATTTTAGGAAGTGCCCGGGGATAGGAATTTGAACCAAAGGCAGGGGGAAGTAACGAGCAATATACACTTAAAATACATGTCACTATGAAATGCTTTCGAATGAAGAAATTAGTCTTCTTGTTAAATAACTTAAATTTGTTCCGAATCAAAGTTCAAACAGCGAATTTACTTTAGAAAGCAAATATTGCAAGAATTTAAGGATTTTAATTTGCAAGAAGAAAGTGCATCCGATACGTATTCGTAAGCGAAAGTAAAAACAACATCCGTTTCACGTAAAATCAAACTTGGAACCATCTAGACGCAATCCGTTGCCTTGGAAAGCTCATATTATTTTAGACGAAGTTAAATTAGAACTTTTAGAAGCCACATTCGTCAAAGTAAAAGACAGCCTTTAACAAAAGGCGAACTAGGCGTAAAGCCTTAAAGAAGCTCAAAACAAATACACAGTAACAATTTTTAAAAACAAAACGTTTTTTGATATATAACGGGACATATTTCGATGTTACTTAACATCATCTTCAGCCATATGAATTCATATTACAAAGTGAATGAATATATACTGATACTACTTTTAAAAAAAGGCAGTTACTAACAAACAGAATTTAAACTAAAATAAGATGATGATAGGTTAAAAGATATAAACTTAGAGATAACTAGGTAGCTAATAAGATGACAAGTTGAAAGGAGATACTAAAATTAAGATAACAAAGTTTAGCAGACATGCTCAATTACAACTTCTTTGTTTAACTCGGATTTCAACCGTTCGATGTAGTAGCCCTCCTTAATCTTTAACTGAAAATAACCGGGAGCAGAGTCCGATATTTTAAAACAGGATAAATCACACTTGTCTTTACACAGGAATAATGAATAAAGAAGCAAAAGAGGGTCAGATCAAACTGGATAACACAGATCATTACAAACCTATTGACAGCCCAATATAGCCTTCGCAAAAATATTCATAGAAACCCAAAACATAGAAAAAAGCACTAGAGTGGAACTTTTTATTGATGATTAAAAGAAGTCATATTTTCATAACCAACTCTAGCTCAATAAATTCCTGTTTCAATGATGTAATTCGTCACACCAGAATCAACATCTCCGACCTTCCTTGTGTCTAAGTCAGGAAACACTGCCCTTCCTTGTCAGCACAACATCGTGCACTGCGGTCCTTAAGGAAGCGGTATTCCTTTCTTTACTATTTTTATAGTAGACGCGTCTTTGCAAGTAGAATCCTCCAGACAGACTGAAATCACAGACTATTTTAGGAAGCCTGACGAAGTTCTTAGATGGTGGTTGATGGAGCGCTATTCCGTTGGTCTTGACCGCCATTGTTTCATGATATGTTAGAATTTTTCGCGAAAGACACATGCGTAGGTTGAAAGTAATCAAGAAATGATTACTACCATTACCAGTACTATTTGACCTTCAAAGCTAGTACTAGCTAGAGCTACTAAAGCTTATGAAATCTGTACGGCTCAGTAATTGGTTGGTTTCTAGAAGCATTCAAATAAATAAAGTTTTTTTGAGTAGAATCTTTTTCAGTCCATGCACAGGAGACCATTTTACCAATCATCGAAACAGAATCCCAAAATGCTTCATTTAGACTGAGAGCCAGGTAATTTTCATTTCAAAAGAACTGTATAAGCAAACAACATGCCTCCCATTTTAGCGTTGTGATAGGAATGGTTGGAAATCTTTTGATCCCAAGCACACTTTTTTTTTTATTAAGAACCAGTAAAATTTTCCCCAGGCTCAATGAACTTAATTTTTTCGGCAATTTTAGGCTCAAAATGTTCTTTTTCTGTTCTTAACTAAACCGCATACATTGTGACCACTGCTATTGCAATTATACATGTAGTGACCGCCGGAGTGCAAATTTTGAAGGAGAAAATCGACAATACGTGTATATTGCACAGCACAGTATTTGTTACATTTGGAGATTATTTGTATTAAAAAAGTGAGTGTAATTGTTTGATGTGTTTCACCGTTGTTATTAAAATTATTTTTCCTAACATTTTCACATTTTAACCTCGGATTTTTCTTATTTTTCAAGCGATTCATGAGCCTCACTTTTATTATTAAGTTTGCTCTTAATAAAAAAAGCATAGATCTCCATTAGAAATTTGAGAGCTCTTTAAATTCTCGAGTGTCCACTCACTGACCAACGTGTACCTACGTAATGTAGTTTGACAAAATTGCCTGTAAGCTGCTGAGACTGGTTGAAAAATCCTTGCTTTGCAAATATATCACAATGGCAGATGGAGGTCAAATAATGAGATTCAAACTAGATTCTAATGAGATTCTTTTGTATAACTGACCACCATGTGCGCTGAACTGGTACCTTATGAAACCCACTATCTGTATTTTTCTATAGTGCTCGCTGCTGGAAGAAAAAATTGACAGTTGCTCGCAACTAGACTCTTGGGAGAGCGAGGTCATTTGTTACGTTCTTATAGACTTATGAACAAAATCCTCCGTCTCAAGCAAGCCCTCGCACGTCATGATTTAAATATCTATAAATAAACAAAAAACCCTAAATATATTTAGAACATGTTTAATTGGGAACTCCCTCGCAAGGGCTCATGCACCAGTCGGATGCTTTACTCACTGAGGTACAAGGACTCTTCAGCGAGGCCATTTGTTACGTACGCTTTTTTAGACGAATGCGATGAATTTGAACTTTCACTCAATAAGTCTGCTGTATATTATTATACAGAAATTACTATCAAATGTATCATTTCATCTAAATTCTGGAATTTTCTGTCCGAAAATCGCAAAGCATTACTTGCTAAAAGTATGTAAAGTATTTTAAAATGTTTTAAAAATAGAATTAATTGTTTACTTTAAATAATTTAAGAGCAATTTACACAAACAATCAAAAAAGCCGACTTGAAATGTAGTAACTTTGAAAAAGGAGGCTATAGCAACAAAAAGCTTTTCTGAAAAGAAATATATTCAGTAACTTTTTGTTGATTTTCCCTATAGCAGCTTTTATCGAGTACGTATTGTAATGGCCAAGTTAGCGTGCAGCGTAAACAAAATCGCATTTGCATTTAGTTCGAGGAACAGTTAAACAATTTTGAATTTGTGTTATTTGCTCCTGAGGCTTTATCAAGAAATAGGTTCCAAAATAATTGTCGGTGCCAGTCACTGAAGTGTTCTAAAAACAAACAATCCATTAGAAACCAGTTTCTACTTAACCGGTAGCTATTCCAGCTGTAATTAATGGAGCATAAAACTCAGTTAATAGAAAACAAAACTCAGTTTGCTAGAATGCACTTCTTCAGTTAGAGAAACCAGAATGGACTCTTTCCTACCAAATCTGGAAACTTTCAATTGATAAACAGATTTTTGAGGCTGGTAAAGATTACATTGAACAAAGAGATCGGAATTCCAACAAACTTATCCTAAAAAAACTGAATCACGGCGTAACCTAATTTGTTTCTAGCTGGAATCTTGTCAAAGCCAAAGGAATACAGGAGTCTAAAATAGAGCTCTCCGTGGTTTGATTGAATGGGGCAATATCTATATATCGCCTATGTGCGAAATTTCTATCCAATGCATTTGATTTCCCAAACAACTTTTCCGGCACCCAGCGCTGGCCATCTAGTTTGTTGAACATATTGTTGCATTCAAAGCCAAATTTCAGTTCTCAGTAAAACTTAGATTGTGCTTTTAGGTTCAATTATTTGTGTCTGTACATGTGGAAATCTGCCACGCGTTCTATTCTAAAAGGTATTAAGCATACATACACAAACACTGTACAGAACATTTTCCTTAATAATATATAGCATAACAATATAATCTAATAGAGTAATAAATTTTGGGTGTTTTGTTAAGAGATTCTAATTCTATCAAAATACTAAACTAAATCTTAATTATCTTTTAAATGAATATATGCAAATTATTAGAATATACAATCACATACTATAAAATGGACAATGTGTACTTTATGGTATATATAGATCATGTTGTACTATTACTGATCACTAATACTGATCCAATGATATTTCCGTTCTCATTTTTTCGGATAACGTCAAAAAACAACCCGGCGCCATATTGGCAAGAAAAGAAATGAACTGAACAGAAGAACAAAAAATACTGTTATGAATAGTTATATTATTTATAACAGACATTGGTAATTTAAAAACATCGAATGTAACGCTAACAATGTTGGTAACGTCATTTCGAAACGGTTGGTATTGACCTCATCTGGGGGTGTTATCGTAACGCAACTTTATTTGTGCAAATATCAATCTAAAAATATGTTATGAAAATACTTTTTTTAAAAACACTTAATTGGAGGAAAATATATTGCTATTTCCACCTAACCATGCGGGATGTTTTTGGTTTTTTATTTTTATCATATATTTTAAATTTTATTTGCAACATTGAATCAACACTTACAAAACAAAGCAAATACTGATTCTTGATATTTCAAATAAATATAGACATTGAACATGGATATTTTGAAGTCTTTTTAAAAAAATTAAAAAAGCCGAAATGAAGCCGAAATGAATTCCATTTTATCGCAAGGATCTGCCCACGCACTAAAGAGCTTTTGCCCTTTTGACCACGCAAATTCTGGAATTTGCATACCAAAATGCATTTTTCAAATAAACTGAGTTAAAAATGTTTCTTTCCTCCTTAAAGGTTTGGTCGATTGCAATTATTTTTTTATAATGTATCAATTTCTCGCTTTGATTGTGCAGAAATATTCAAATAGTTTTACTATTCTCCATCAACTAGTATGGAGTCGGTGATAAAGACATTCAAATGGCCCTCTTCCATCTTCAAAACATTTTAAGCTTTAGTACAAACAAATTGAATATTATGTAAACAAGCATACAAACGTTTATTCTAAAACACAGACAATATCACAAATGCAAGGTAAAGCTAAAGGTTTTCTTAGCAAATTCAAAGTTCAATACAATCTTTGTTCTGCAGCGCTTAAACTATTTAGTCTCACCTCGTCGGCTCTTTTGTCAAGTTGTTAACTGGCCTCTTTGCATCACAAAGAAACGCGTGCAATCATAATGGGTTAAGTGGCTAGGGCAGATATGCTTTGAAGGGAAGTAATTAAGCTAATGAATTCAAATTTACATTAAATTCTTGAGTTAAGAGAAAAACGATTCACTTCTTGAGTGGACGACCTCCATTCGACATTAAGACAACTTTGGAAACGAGGAAAAGGTGTTTGCCTGAAAGAGGCGCAAACCAAGTTTGGAAAGGTAAGACTTGAATCAAAACCCTATACATATTGCACTATCTTAATCAAATTTTCTGAAACTGATCTAAACGTGTAAAAATGCGAAGCTTGCAAAAAGCACACAGAAGGTAATCGGAAATCCTGCTTTTTATACTCGCAGAAGAATGGTCGTAAAGAAGAATTCCGAAAACCGCGCTTTTGTTCCTCAATTTGCAAATCATATATGGCCGCCAATTCGTTCACAGGAAAGTAGAAATGTTCTAGTTTTGAAACGAAGCGAGCCAATGTAGTTACGTCACCCTTTGAACGAAGAAACTAGTGTTTGTTTCACGGTAGTTGCTCAGGAAACAATTAACTCACTTGATCTTATAAAAGCCAATGTTTTCAAGGAAGGTCCTTCAATCAAACAAGACCGATTTGGATAAATTTATAAGCAGGTATTCGAAAAAGTATTTCGAAAACAATTGTATATCGGCCGAAAAACCGTGAAGTTCTAACAAATTTAAAAACAATTGAGAGACAATGTACTCCACAATTTTAGCTAAGGTGGGTTGTAATGTGGTATATAACTCTTTAATAGACCTTAGGTTTGACTTTATAATCACTTAGACAGCTCAGTTACAAACACTCTAATTCTTTTACAGCTAATACTTTTACAAAAAAGTCGAATTTTCCTTTTGGTTCGGCATTATGAAACAGCAAATTTGTAAACCTTTTTTTTATTAGAGTTGACTTGAAATATGTATTTTTTTCTTTACCGAAGTTTTTTCTATCATTTATTACTTTTAAGCCTTGTTCTAGACATATAATATTTGTGACTCTTCTGTAAAACTGCAACACAGAAGTTTTTTTAACATTTCACATTAGCTTGCATTACATTTTTAAGATTTCACATTAGCTGCCATACCACGTGCAATTGAATAGAATGCAAAATCATTGTATGTGCGGTAGATTTTTAAACTAATTCTTAAAGTTTCATAAAATAGAGTTGTTGACATTGCTTTAGCAGAATATGATGTCATATCGTGAACCTAAAATAACTTTATGACAATGGATTTGCAGGAAAAAACCTGTGTGACGTTGTACAGTTATGCGTTGACTTGGACACTATTTGTAAATACTCTGCCAAAGTCTTATGTTTGTTGTGGATTGCCCTTGTTGTGACGTCATCTTGACTCATAGTGATTTGTAAATGTTCTGTATAGTATACTTTACATCACAGGGTAATATCTATGTTATCGGGTTGTATTTCCATATTAGAAACCACAAAAGTTTGATAAGATAAAGAGGTGTTGACCTTGACGCACCTCTTGCCTGACATCTTCCTGAAGATATTTTGTTTAAATACAATAAAACTGAATGATCTAAAGCCTAAATTTTGGCTGTTAAGATGGTTTTACAGAGTAAATTTAAATTGAGTGCGTATGATATACTCTTAAAATTAAAGCGCGGGAACTTAATTTTAAAACTTTATTATGCTTAATATTATTCTTTTATCTTGCAGGTTATATCTGCCGTGGTCGCCATGGCACTGTTTACATTATCGACACCACTTCCCCTGAACACAAAAAGCCAGAACTCGTTCGGTTCCCCTTTGTTCCCTGAAAAATTTATCAGTCGGAGGGCACGTTTTTGTAAAACAAGTAATCGTTTAAGGTGTGTCTTACCAGTGTTTCCCCAGGAACAGATTCCATAATTTATGTATGGATTTACTAGTGTTTTATAGATATTGAACATGGTTTCACGCGGAACATAATGGCGCAATTTAGCAATGATGCCTATAGATCTGCTAATTTTCTGTGCAACTTGGTCTATATGTTGTTTCCAAGATAGTCGTGAGTCAATAAGGACACCGAGGTACTGTATAGAATCTTTGTTATTTATTTGTTGAAGTCTGTTTGAGTTGTCTGAAAGATAGATTGATGGTATAAATGGCAACTTTTTTTGCTTAGGTCTAAAAATAACATAGTTTGTCTTTTTCACATTAAGTGATAATCGATTGGTATTTAGCCATTTTGACAGCTATCTTGTAGTTCATTAAGGCTTTTATGTTCGCATAGCATACTTGTGTCATCAGCAATAAATGAAAGGAAAAAACTTTGCTAAAATTAAATATATCATTGATATTGATGAGAAATGGAAGTGGCCCCAATACTGATTTGATTTTTTGTCCTGAGAATTCACTTTGAATAGCCATTAATTACAAGAGATTTTCTAAGCTCAATTATTTTTGTCGTGATTTTTACTGTAGTAAAGTTACTCATTTACCCATTGCATTACCGTGCGCTACTTTTGGTTCGTAGTTTTGGGGTCGGCTTAATATCAGCCTTGGGGAAAATATAAGATGGCAAATATTTAGACATAAGAAATGAAAGGAAAACATGTTGAAAAATAATTGAAATAAGTTTTTTGAAACTAATTTAAAACCGAACAAAAAATGGACTGGTTTCCGTGTTCCTACTCCTTTAAGACTTGAATTGCTTTTTTAGTCAACACGCTTGATAACTGTGACTGAATGACATTTTTTAGACGTCCAATTGCAAGAGCTGACAAGCTATCTCGGATGTTATCATAGTACTAATTAAGTACAGTAAAGCAAAACTTTGCTAAAACTGCTTTTGGCAGTACTAGTTGATACAAACTATCACGCATTTGTCAGTATTCCTCGAGGACTGACCTCCCTTCTGCAACTGCTAAATGTAGCATTAAACAAGCTGTTCAAGGATCGAGTAAAACGTTTCTGATGCGAGAGGGAATTCACGAATTTTCAGCTGGCGGGCGGCAAAAGAAAGACTCCGAAGAGTTAATTTATTCTATTCGTAGGTCGCCGAAGGGCGGCATAACATTCCACAAACGATCCGTTCCTGAAGACAAGTGCGGTATTTCAAACAGCCTGGATGGAATCGAAAATGACTTGGTACAGTGTATATGAGAGTTTAGCTGAGAGTTCTGCTGATAAACTGGATTATTCGTTTATTCGAGAATTGTTTATGTCTAACGATGAGGAGTCAGACTAACTACGAAGGATTTTGACACTTGATGAGAGAATTAACTTCCTGTAATTGTTCTTCTGAAAATGATCGAACGGGTGACCAAGTCGTTCGAACGAGTTAGTGTTTCCGGGGAAAGATGACCAAGTCGTTCGAACGAGTTGGTGTTTTCAGTGAATGGGTGATCAACTCGTTCGAACGATTTTGGTATTTCCAGCGAACGGGTGAGCAAGTCGAACGGATAACGATGCCGTTCGAACGGGTGCAAATTTTTTCGAACGGATTACAAATGGATGTAAACGGAATTTCGTTTAAGAACGGAAAGTCGTTAGTGTACGTTTTTCCGTGCAGGGTCACAGTTTGAAGTCATGTATCACGCCATGCAATGCAGTGAACTCAGATTGCATAAAAAGTAAGAGACCTTCAGTTTGTGTTTTGTTTACAAATAAACCCACTTGCTGTCAACACAATAGACTTGAAATTGTCCATATTTATAGACTGGGAGGTTAGTGAAATCATAGAGGAGGGGGAAGAAAGTTAAGGGTTCTAGATATGGGAGTCATAAGAGTTTTTAGGCTGTTACAATGCAAGGTTATGTTTCGCGTGACTATTTTGTAAATTTATATTGTATTTTATACTATAGCGCCTGATATTTAAAATTCATGTAAACAGTGAACTGTGTTTTTTAAATAGAGGGCCAATGAAGTGTTTGCGTCGTAAACATGGGACTGAGGGACAAGTAGAGATTGGGCGAGAGTACGTGTTCTTTGTACGAAGTATAGTGTAAAGATGAAGCAAAATATTACAGGCCATGTACATGTGTTAAAAAACTTCAATTCTTTGCAATGTTAAAATGTTTTTACCCTCTAAAAATAATTTTAATACTACATTGTACTGTAATGTATTGTCAGCAAGAACAGCGCACATTTTAGCTTTGTCTCGTTGTGTTTGCTAAATCTGACTATTTCGGTATCTGACTAGTGTTTTTTGGGAATACAACAAATAAAAAACGTGGCTAATCAGTTTTTTCAATCAGAAATGTAAAATTAAATTTTTCTTTGAATTTGAAAGAATATGAAGATAAAATGTAAGAATCGATGTTTTTATCAATGTGTAGAAAGTAAATATAGGACCAAAATTTAATAACTAAATTTAAGCGGTTCAGCAAATCTCGATCTTAACAAACCTGGAGAACATAAATTTCAAATTCCTTTGCAACTGCAAACTTCAAGAAAGGATTGCAATGCTTTACTTACTTGCCGTAGATGGTACCATATAAAAATACACCACAGCGGCTGCAAATATCGAGCGCTGAGTTAGTGGGACATGAAGAATTGCTTGGATGCAGGGCTTTGTTCGTAATGTCTGTGCTTGCTTCCATAAAAATCTGGCTCAAGTTGTCGAGATTCGCAGCTATGTAGTTTTGGAACGACGCTAATCTTCTGGAATTCTTTTTGACATTTTCATTCACAAGACCTAGGGATAATTAGAGCAATTTTTATAAAACTCTTTCAGGTACTGGTAAGAGTGTCTCTATATAAACCTTCCGATCATATGACAATGCCAAGTTATTTTGAAACCAACGTATGCACAGGAGGCCCAGACCTATGGGTGTTGTCCAAGCGTGTTGATTGAAGGGCTTCTCTGAAATTAGTACATAGGGGAGTGCATGGGAAGTTCAAAGTTGGCACCCCTCTTCCCTCTGTCCCTGCTAATTTCTGACAAGTCCTTAACTCAATTTTTTCATTACCTGAAAATTCAAAATTTATTCATTTCATTTTCAATTTCCTTATTCGTTTCTGATGTCTTTTCTGAGCTGTAGCAGCAATTAAAACATCAAGTTCTATATCAGTTTTCTGCGTCAATATTTTTCTTTCTATGTTTTCTTCGTAAAATTGTTTGAAACGGCTGTCAGTTGTCAAAGAAAACACTAGCATCACATCAAGAAAGAATATATATATATATATATATATATATATTTGCAATCTTTAGATGATACTGTAAGAATCTAATTTCTCATACATTTTACACGTCGCTTGGGGTCAAAGGTCATTACAAGGAACACGCAAAGACTCTGGGCCTCCTGTGGATCCCAAGCTTTTGTCTTGCGTGTATGAGCACGCTTTTCACTACTACCTGTTATGCTCTGTGGGAACATAAACCTCTTTAATAGCTATTTCATAATGATGAGGCCAAAACAACTGATACAGCTTATGGCTGCTAACATTTAGGCTTACTATTAATTTAAGATAGATTTAATGGGAAATATATAATGCCCACTATGAACGTAGTTGTTTATATTCATTATTTAGTTGTTTGTACCTTTGCAATTGGTACACGCGTATTTTCCATACTGTGGTTAGGCTGTTGTCAGTGCGCCAAAATCTGGACACGATGCACATGTGGGGAACGGTAGTTTCTAGATAAACAAGACAAAAATTTCAGAGAAGTGGGTTTCTCTTTAGGCCTTGTGTTATAATTTTGCGTTAGCAGTAATAGTCTATGTTTGAAGATGTAAATTCAAACCTGAGTAGACATGTTATAGCTAACAAACAGACGTATTTATCATAAGACGTGTCGATAATCATCTCTGGTTTGGTGACATGTGACATTCTTTTATTGTGACACTTCGGACAGTTTTGTGAAAACTGTCATCATTTGCTAAATCACTGGATGTAGCAATTAAGGGTTAGATAGTGTTTCTGCTCGTATTTTGTTTACAAATAGACGCACGCACGCACTGGCCACAAGAAATCTGAATACGGCACGTAAGGAGTGAAATATAAAAACATCATACTAAAATGCGACTTGAAACTCACATCAGACAACATAATATATTATAACATGATAGTACAGTTATGTCATTTAAAATAACATTAAGTTTGCATTGATAAGCGATGCTGCCGCCGTTGTACTGACAAAGACAAACAGACAATGGAGTTGCTTTCTCGAAACATTTCTATTCTTAAAACTCTGAATGCAGACCTCTCAACTCTCACGCATTGAGCGTGAGAATCACGCATTTGGTTTCTCTTTCACGCTCTCACGCAGCAGTCACTAAATCTCACGCATTGGGAAGTTTCTCTTAAATTTTAGAAAAAGTCCTGTAATTTCTATATTTTTAGCGCGAGTATTGAATAAACAAATAACTATACCTTAAAGCTATTAAGTTTCTGTCAACAAGTACTAAAATTAAGTGTTGTTTCGCCAGGAAACGAGGTGTTAACTTGAGTGTTTAGCCTAGGGATAGAGTTACTGGTAGATTAGATATCGCGTGTAGTTTAATCGCGTGACTATGCACAAAATGTTGGGAATTCCCTCCTTTTGGCTCTCCTTACAAATTACAGAAGTCATTTGCGTATTCATCAAACCTCAAGCTTGCAGACGGAAGTTTGAAGTTAGGAAGACTTGCGAAAGTGGCAAAAACCATCCTCATTCTTCCTCACTCGAATGCTGGTGAAGAAAGAGTTTTTTCCATGGTAAGGAAAAACAAAACTGCGTTTAGGGGGTCGCTGGGGGTAGATGGCACACTTTCTTCGCTAATGACCATTAAGCTGGCAAATTGTCATCAGTTTGAACCACCAGTGGAGGTTTTAACAAGTGCTAAAAAGGCCACTCGTGAATACAACTTGCTTCACAAGAAATAACTTATTTGTGTTTTAGAAACTTAGTTAATAAATAAATATATAGAGACTGAGAACCAAACTTCTCAAAGACTTAGATGCG
>JANCMA020041678.1:0-16384 GCA_024336925.2 Zoanthus solanderi
GCACTTCTTATCGGCTGCAAGTTGCGCCTTAATATGTGAGCCGCTCTAGCGGACTTTCTAAGACCCTCAACTGTCTGTCCCTGTATATATGTGTAAACAGGTTCTGAAAAGCCCCGTGGGGAGAACTTGTATATATATACACACACACATACACAAATGATATTCTTTATAATACTCAACTTTCCTTCACTTAACTAGTAAATTAACTAGTTCTTTACTTAAATGGAGCACAGAGCTCCATCTTTAATACACATAACTCAAAGGCTTATAGAAATGTTAAGATCTCAACCCTAACAGTCTTACAATAACGCTTTACACATCCAGCCTTCCCACATATACACCGCATTCATCCCCCTGAACCTTGATCTCAACCGTAAGAGACAGCTTTACATTAATCCTTTACACCTCCCACCTCCCCCCACACACACTGTCTTCATCCCTCTAACATGTGATCTCAACCCTAAGAGACAGCTTTTACGATAACCCTTTACTCCTCCCACCTACCCACACACGCACAAACCACCTTCACTGCTAACCCGTGATTTCAACCCTAAGAGTCAGCTTTACGAGAACCTTTTACACATCCCATCTCCCCACACACACAAATTATGCCTTCATCCCCCCTGATCTGTGATAAACACTGATGGGTTCATATTTATTAATTACAGTATCTACACCTTTTGTGGTAATGAAATGTTTAAGAATGGACTAACCTGGGGAAGGAGGGGGTGGTGCCCCTGTAGCAATGCGCAGCTGAGTCTGCAATGAGAAGTCGACATTGTAGAACTCTGGTCCACTACCCATTTCATCTGGGACCGGTTTGGGAGGCATTTCTAGCTCGGGGTTGTTGCGCACATCAAGTTCCTGCAAATTAGTGTGTATAAAGTTTTGCAAACAAGTTAGGACGTAAACAAAAACTAGAACTAATTAAGTAATTGACTCTTCAATAGAGGCTTTGCATGATCACGTGACTCAAGAACGTTCCTTAAAATATTTGACATTTTGACACTATTCAGTAGCAGAAGTACCTGAGTCACGTGACCATGCAAAGCTTCTATAGTAATAGTCCTGTAATGACTCACATAAAACGATTTATGGAGCAACACTAAACAGAATGGCTTCAAGCCATACGTAGCTGTGCTAGGCTTTAAACATTTTAGTGACCTTCTTTTATGCAGAAATTGATTCAGCTTTTTATTACAGCAAAGTTCATAAGAAGAGCGCAAACCTCTGGTAGGAACTAATGAATCAGTACCACCAAAGAAATTGGGGATTTGCGTTTGATCCATGCTCAAGACAATAAGTTCAATTTTTTTTTCATATTGTGGTACCAAAATCTGGAGACTTGAATTTCTTTAAAGTGGATCTCTCTTGGGAACAGCTCATCAAAGTTTTATGGAACAACAACAATGGAGTTCGGTACATGTTAATTGGTTGAAGCCTTAGTTTCTTAGAAAAGATGGTTATAAAAGTGTCATATCATGGCTAAACTACACAATGAGCAACCACCTACACAAAAGGCCACAACAGAATTCCATCATAAACTATGGAAATTATTCATCTAGTATGTATATGTTTAAAAAAGTTTTGAATCGCTTACTAGACATAAAAAATTGTTTTTGATAGCAACGTTTCGTCCGAAACCTTCGGACTTCATCAGGTTGATTGGGACAAATCACGCGATACGCGCGACTCGTCACAAGAGAGACGATGCGGTGAAAGCTTGAAACGTAGACCCTCCCCCCCTTCTTGTTAAGACTTGGTGCTTCCACCCTCTCCCAGATGGCGTCTTTCACCGCTCTCTCGAACCACCATTCTTCTTGGTCCATCATGTTATCACTATAACTTAATGACACAACAACAACATCTTTTCAGGAAATACCAACCTCAAGATTTGTTAAAAAGTGAATTCCCTCTGGCAAGGTGAATAACCGATTGGTATGCAAAATAAGTTTTCTCAGCTTCAGACACCTGGGATTAAAGAAATTCAATTACTGTTATGCAGATAAAAACAAATTAGTAAATATCAATGGCTAACCTAGTTATATAAAAGTACACAGTGTTTACAGATCATCACTTTATGGTTTTCACCAACGTTAAAAACGAGGATGAACCCAACAGCAGACAATGGGCGATCTACAAGATTAAATGCTCCTAAATTAAATAAACCTTTAAGGGACCGATAACATGGAGTTTGTTCAACCCCGGGTTGAACTCAGCCCTATTAACCGGGCTGAAATTTCACCCCTGGATTCAATACAAAAGCCTATTAAATCAAATGCATGATTACATGGCAAAATTTGCAACCCAGGGCTGAGTTCAACCCCAGGGCTGAAATTTCAGCCCAGCAACCTCAAGCTGGAGAGAGTAACTGAACACAAACAAGCGACATGGAATGACGATTTAAAAGATTACATTGCTGAACATTGCTACTAAAGAAACCAGACTTGGAATTCGGGCAATGTTTGAATTACAGTACCAACTGTAGTTCCATCGATTCCCCTTACCAGATGTCATCAATTATCAGGGACTTACTGAAGTCAAACAAAAAACTTGGAAAAAACAAAGCAAGCTAAACTCACTTCAGACATAAACAGACAGACAGACAGACTGACTGTGTTTTATTAATAGACACTTTGCAGAGCTAATTGAATTGTGTGACTTTACAATACTATTAAATGTGAAATCCAACGTAACAATTTATATACTCATAAACTTACGGGATAAAAAACACATTTAACTGTACATTCCTCCAAGACACACCTGTTTACAAAGAAGTCCGCGGATCTCTTTGTTTGGAACAATGGTTGTATCCGACATTACAGTGTGTCGGTACCTATTCATGTAATTTATTTGAAGGATCTTTCGCAACAAACTAGAACAGTTTTTTTAGTGAGATGATTGTGGCGGTCTCTAACAGACTCAATCTCAGCCAGACTCAATCTCAGCCAGACTCAATCTCGACCAGTTTCACAGTAAGGAACTCAGAGACAAATACACGACATGGCCCTTTTTGCACTCTTTTGAGGTCTAATTGAAGGTAATTGGGAAGCGCGTGGCGGAATAGGGGACAAGCATAATCTAAAGACGATCTTTACACTTCTTCTGTATAACAGCCAATAAGATTATGGCAGGAATAGCAATTGCACATCACGATGTATTAGTATTCGACTGACTATTCAATTTCCTTGGCTCTAATGACGACTACAGCACAGGTAGTCCAAAACATCAGTAATTGTTATTTAGCTAGTGCATTTTCGGCTCGAATCCGTGCACTCATTGGCTAAATCAAGGTCATGTGGATGAGTTCAAATCAATTGTTTTCCAGCTGGTCAACATCTCGAAAATTGTTGACCAAATGGTGAACATTGTTGTCGCGCGTCATGTTTGAAAGCAGGAAAATTTAATAATTCTGATTTATTTTGTTTATGCTACATAACAAAACACTTAATGACTGTTCCCTCGGGAAACATCGGTTTTGTTTCCCTCAAATCTCAAGTTTCGATTGAAACATCTGTTTTGTTTCCCGATATTCTCAGGACACAAAACAAATGTTTCCCTGGTGAGCAGTCATTAAGTGTATATTTGGACAGCTAATGGTAGAATTTTTGTTATGAATTACTCCAAGAAGTGTAACCCTACTTCTGTTCCCTACAATGCTTTTGCCACAACCAAAAAAAGTTTTAAACTTGATTTGTCTAAATTACAAGTTATTTTGCAGGAAAAAAGTCTCAAATCTGCGTTACATTGGAGATTCTGACAATTGTCCATACACAAACCTGCACAATCCTTCTGGAATACATTCAAGCTGGTTGTATGCTGCCATAAAAAGTTCCTATTGAGAAAAAAAGGTTGTTGAGTTATTACACTTCACCTTAAAGGATCAATTGGAATTTTGAAGTCACAATGGTAGATAGTACATGCGTGCTAGTACTAGTTCTTGCAGCTAATAAACAGGCATTTAGGCCACGTTGATAGAAATACTTGTGCTAGCCCATTTAAACTATCTACATGTATACTTTAGAGTTTGTATTTCTAGCCACAGTCACATTTACAACGCTTTCCCTGGAACTTCAAGGCTAGGTCCTATAACATATCCTCCTGGAACACCAAAACATGATCCTATACCATATCCTCCTGGAACTTCAAAGCATGGTCCTATAGCATATCCTCCTGTAACATCAAAGCATGGTCCTATACCATATCCTCCTGTAACATCAAAGCATGGTCCTATAGCATATCTTCCTGTAACATCAAAGCATGGTCCTATAGCATATCCTCCTGAAACACCAAAACATGATCCTATATAATATCCTCCTGTAACATCAAAGCATGGTCCTATAGCATATCCTCCTGGAACAGCAAAACATGATTTTATAGCATATCCTCCTGGAACTTCAAAGAATGAACCTATAGCATATCCTCCTGGAACTTCAAAGCATGATCCTATAGCATATCCTCCTGGAACTTCAAAGCATGGTCCTATAGCATATCCTCCTGGAACTTCAAAGCATGATCCTATAGCATATCCTCCTGGAACTTCAAAGAATGAACCTATAGCATATCTTCCTGGAACATCAAAACATGATCCTATAGCATATCCTCCTGAAACACCAAAACATAATCCTATACCATATCTTCCTGAAACATCAAAGCATGGTCCTATAGCATATCTTCCTGGAACATCAAAGCATGGTCCTATAGCATATCTTCCTGGAACATCAAAACATGATCCTAAAGCAAATGCTCCTAGAATATCAAAACCTGATCCTCCAGCATATCCTTCTGGAACATCGAAACATGATCCTATAGCATATCCGCCTGGAAAAACAAAACATGATCCTATAGCATATCCTCCTGGAACTTCAAAACATGATCCTATAGCATACAGTATCTTTACAAATTTTGATTACCATCTTATTTTGAATAAAAACATACTAAATATTTAAGTTTCACAACCATTAAATACTTTTCATATTTCCAAAACAAAAAGAATGTACTAATATTCCAATAGTTCGACCTCTGAAGGTGTTTGCTTATCATTTTTATTTTCAGCCATTATTAAATCATTTTAATCAACTTTTCTTTAAACGACAAGAGTTAACAGAGTCAATTGTTCAAAACAAAAAGACTTCAGTCAAAAAATGTTTCTGTTCTGCTCTTTATAGATCATTTCTTTGATATTTAATTATGACCACATTCCATACCAGGTTGTACAACTTTCCGATACCAGTGGGTAGTCCTTCAAAATTGATGTTATTCCCTAAAACAACATAGAGGCATTTGTTTTTAAAATGTCACAAATATAGTAGCAAATTAAAGATTCAGTGGCGACGATACCAAATCAGTAACAAAAGAAACGTTTCTGAAGACTCACCATTGAGAAAAATTCTCTTTAGTCCAACAAGTTTGCAAATAGCAGCCTAAAGAAGCAAGGAAAGGAATTTCCAGTAATGCCCTTATCTTTGAATATTATGTCGACCAGATAAATTATGGTTGTTTTTGCGTAGGCCACTGATGTTTAAGAGTTTGTATTTGTTGTTTCGTTTGAGCTTAAAGACAAAATTAGTTAAAAAGAAAGCAGTGTTTTCGACGAAACTTCCCTTCATCAGCTAAAACTTTTATAAATTTGAATTGTAAAGTATGTAAAAAACATATTTGCAGTTGTACTTGTAAAGCGCATAGAGCCAAAAAAATTAAACAACAGTTTGGTAAAAACTAAAACAAAAAGAAACAGCCAAACAAAGATAAAACATGACTATTGTTGTATTATGAATTTTTTAGATTACACAATGCAGACTGAGTGTTTTACAATTCATTCTTTGCATTTAGTTTGGTATCAAAGTGTAAAACGGAGTTAAGTGGTACAGGAGACGAATTCTCAACGCTTTGTAAATTAATACAGGCCACTCAGCCACTTATAGGATGTCTAAATTCAAAATATAGGAAAATAGAGGCTTTTATAGGAGATAAAATATACCTTATACAATAAATTCAAAGCAAGAAAAATACTTTTCTGAGCTTCTAATGTGTTTGGTCAAATTATTTGGACAGTAACATTTGTTAAAGGGAACAAGAATATTATATAAAATTACCTTTGTTGCAAAGGTTGTGTTTTGAATAAACTCTGTTAGTTTTTTCATTTCTATTCCCATGAGAAAACCTTTAAATTTGCAAGTAATTTTTTGTTCAACATTGATTTGTTATCTCTTGGTTGCACCTTGGGAAACAATTGTATGTGATGTCAGTTACTCAATCAGAACAAGTGATGGTTAAGTTCGTTAAGTAACAGACTTTTGAAATTAGCGGGCAGGTTTGGTGACAACCCATCAATGGTGGATTAAGAAGTGATTCCATTTACTCAAAGCACAAACTTTGTAACAAAAGTAGTTTGGAATCATATTTTAATTTTAAATTTCCCACTAATTTTTGTTCAAGCCCCCTTTAATACATGTTGTACTTATTACAGGAACATTTAAAACATATTCATAACTTTAGCTAACTGAACTGAATACAAGCTGTTTTGTAAAAACACAACTGGGAGCTAACAAAACAAAAGTACGGTCATAATCAACTGAACCCTGAATAACATCCATTCAAAATTCAATATTCTTTCTTTAACACTGTAACCAAGCTTTTGTGACCACAGGAATCCCACCATGAATGGGAAGTGATGATACAACCACAGGAAGCACATAGAATAAGAACGTACATTTATTATAATTTCTTTAACTATTCATTAGCTTCATCAAGTAACAAGAATTGGTAAGGGAACACTGTTTTTACTAATAAAGAATTTTGATTTTGTTAATTCACTACAAAATTGCTTCACATTGCAAAATGTAGATATTAGAATATGTTCTATTTATAGAAAATATAGGAGGATTTCCTGAAATA
Source organism: Zoanthus solanderi (assembly GCA_024336925.2). Taxonomy (NCBI): domain Eukaryota; kingdom Metazoa; phylum Cnidaria; class Anthozoa; order Zoantharia; family Zoanthidae; genus Zoanthus; species Zoanthus solanderi. The sequence continues at coordinate 6,898 of JANCMA020041678.1, forward strand.
TAGGCTCTTTATAGGATCCTATACAAATTATTGGAAAAATAGGAAATATAGGAGCTCTGGGAGGTCTGATTAATAGCCAGCTGTTTTAGAGGGATTTTTCTAACCATGGCACTGGAAAATCACTCTTAGGTAACCTCCATTCATTAAAAGATATATATTTTGTAATTATCTCAATGAACATCACATACATGTACTGTTATTTCTGGCAGCAAGGCAGGCGACCACGAAGGTTCGCCAGGTGATGAATTTATGGCAAAATGAAGCAAAGCAGCAGATCTTAACCTTCGTGTTACCAGATACTGTATGTAACCTGTTATTCACTGCATTAACTTTCATGTTACTAGATATTTAACAATTACTCCACAAATGCACGTTGGATGACAGCTAATAATTTTTATATATTTTTACCTCATATCCAACAAGTGTGAGTGGAATAATTGTTTTATTAAAACAATCTACTGGATATATGAGTCAAAAATGATTTTTGAGGCTTTTTGGAAAATTAATTTACTTCCGGAACGCGACAATCGTACACGCCTGAGTGATTGCTTTCCCAGCATGTACAGGATGTAAATTGAATGAAATGTACTTGAATGAAAAACCACCGAAAACTTAAAATGAAAGACCAGCGCTAACTTAAGATCAAAAAGGTTATCTTTTTCTCAATGCAGCTTAAAGAAATCAATGAAACTGTTTACCACTGTGGTCATAATGGTTGTGGATGTTAACGGTGGAACTGTAGTAGTTGTAAGCAGCAGGGGATTTGATTTTGTTGAATCATAACTTGTCTGCCTTCACAGCTGTTTGTTCATTCGAAGTTTAATTTTTCATCTGGGATTCCAGCTGCTGGTTCAAGGAAGGTAAGATGCTAAATCTAATTCTAAAATTTAGCTTTAATCAAATTGTATTGAAGAGTTGCTTGTTTACTGTGAATATCTAAAAACTATGAAACTTTTATTATTTTGCTCACCATAAAACACTTTCACTCCATATTTTTTGGCACGTTTGGCGTTGTTTTTCTATTTCAGAACGAGAAAGCTCTACAAATCTTGTGTTTTCTGCCATTGGTTTGAGAGCTTTTGCCACAATAACATTTATAAACTCGGCTCCGATTTTTAGTTTAGTTGGTGTTATCTATATTTAGTCAAACTCATGTATATGAGCTAATATACAGTGAGTAGTAGAACCAATCTATTTGCTTAAAACTCCATATCCAGTGGTTTGTTTTAAATAAAACCTGTTGCTCACAGCCTTTAATAACCTTCATGTTACCAGATATAACTTGTTATTCACTGCCTTATTAAAAAAAACCTTCATGTTACCAGATATAATCTGTTATTCACTGCCTTATCCTTCACGTTACCAGAGATAATCTGTTATTCACTGCCTTAACCTTCATGTTACCAGAGATAATCTGTTATTCACTGCCTTAACCTTCATGTTATTAGGTATAATCTGTTATTCACTGCCTTAACCTTCATGTTATTACGTATAAACTGTTATTCACTGCCTTAACCTTCACGTTACCACAGATAATCTGTTATTCACTGCCTTAACCTTCATGTTATTACGTATAATCTGTTATTCACTGCCTTAACCTTCATGTTACCAGAGATAATCTGTTATTCACTGCCTCAACCTTCATGTTATTAGGTATAATCTGTTATTCACTGCCATAAAAGAGAAATGTGAAACAAGTGGTGTAACAACTTGATGTTATGAATGATTATTGCAACTGTGAATTTGAAACCTTCATAAGGAGTTGATCCTCTCAGTTCTGCGACACCTGCGCAGCACTCTAACCAACTGACCTACAGTTATTTGAAGTAACGACTGGGAGAGCAATCTGAGGTGTCCAGATAGTCACTAGTTTCTAAATTGCTGACCATGCAAATATTATAACTCTAGTTCTAAATCAATTGTACTTGTATCCTAACGATGTTCGTGGAGTGACCCTAACTCCCTCGGTGTCATATGAGACATGCAAGATGACTAAGAATTGTACTCGGCGACCAATGTATTAGATTAGGTGAGCATTGATATGAATGGCTAAAATGACTTTCAATTGTTACACTTTTTTCCCCTCCACAATCAATCTGATGCTCATGAATTCTCCACTCACAAATAACCATTAAAATAGAAAATAAAATACTGAATGAAACTCACTGGTAAGGATGTGAGTTGGTTCCGTGAAACATTGAGTGTCTCAAGATGACTCCATGTATCTGTTCATGCATGAAAAAGAGGAAAAAAAACCAAATCCGACAATAAATATTAGGCTACAACCAAAATAATGTGATTTTATAATTAATTCCTAGTTGCAAGAATGCATACTAATAATGTCGATTTCGAGCTTATATATGTAGAAACATATAGAAAAAGCTCAATGCCATCGTATTTCAGGGTCTTTTGGAAGGAAGCCTCTCTTTCCTGTTATCGCAAGCCAGTTTAAAGTCGCAGAGGCCTGAGTACTGTCGGGCTAAAGGGTGACATCACATTTCAGGGTCTTTTAAAAGGAAGCCTTGCTCTCATGCTATTGTCGGGCTAAAGGGCGATATCGTAAGAAAAACTGTAGTAATTTTGAAAACTCCAACCAGCTAGAATGCAAACTCGGCTCTTTTTTTAATTCGGCTAATTTATTCAGTCAATTCTTAACAAAATAAAAATGCCTCGAATGCACTTGTCTAATCTTTGATTACTACTAGTATATACAATTATTTCATGCAATGACGTCATTCTCTGTTGTTTTTCATTGTTGGGTTTATTTGTTTTTGAATCTGATTTCCTTCCAAAAGAAACGTAATAAATAAGACTAGTACTAACCTATAAGACTTGAAAGTTCAGTGATGCAGTTATGACTCAAGTTCACTCTCTTCAGGCTGGGTATCAAGTAAATTGGTTCTGGTACTTCAAAAAAAATTAATATCAAAGCAATTTTTACATTAACATCTAGTTATACACATGACAACAAGGTATCATTTCAAAGAGCTCTCTTTACCTCTAGGTAAGTCATTGTATGAGAGATCTAGGTCGGTCAAATTGACAAGACCTTCCAACTTGTTTGGTATGTTGGTTATGGTTCTCTGTCAAAGTGTTAAAAACAAAACTTAGTTAGATGCAAATTGTCAATGTTTGCACATAATTTACATCAACATCCCAGTGTACTCCAGACTATGTTCCAAACGCCCATTTAACTCCAGTCTAGCCTTTTATCCCATTTTCATCAACATCACAGAGGTCCTTTCAGCAACTTCTACATTGTGGAGGATCTTAGTTGCTTAACTTCCCTAGTTTCCCTCTCCTGGAATTAGACGTGATATGAGTCACCTACACTGTGTCTATCCTCTGCCAAATCTTCCGTGATGTTTAACTTTCTCATGTCTTCTTCCACTACCTTACTCCAGGTCTTCTTCGGCCTACCTACTGGCGTTCTACCTTCCACATCCAGCTCCATCGCACTCCTAAGTATGCTATTCTCAGTCTCATCCCTACGTTTCATGTGACCAAACCATCTCAACCTCGTTTTCCTTAATCTATGTTCAAGATTCTCTACCCCACATCTTCTTCTGACATCTTCATTAGTAATCCTGTCCTGCCAATTTACTCTTGACATGCATCTGAACATTCTGTGATCACAACTAGCTAGCAGTCCTTCCAGTCTTTCAATTACTGCCCAAGTTTCAATAGCATACAGCAATGCAGGCCTTACACACCCAAAGCAAACCTTCGCTCTTTCCTCTGGTAGAATGCTATGGTTTACTAGCAAGCTCGCCTATTCTACCCCTATTTTCACCCCCTTGGTGAAATCACATCACCAAGAAATCAGTAGTACCTAACATTCTCAATCTCTTCTGTTTGTTTACCATACAATTATTCCAGCCTATAGTTTTATACCTGTGTATTCCGGAGATGGAGTGTTTGAAGTTGAGTTAAAGATGGCAGCTGTCTGTAAGAAACAAAAATAACACAAAACAATATCATCAATAGTTAGTTACTTTAATGTACAGTAATTACAGTTATTATACTTGTGTAGCGCTATTCAGTTAGGTTGGGAACATCAGAAACAGCTCATATCAACACATTATCACATTTAAAGGTTTTTTTTTCTCTTTTCTTCTACTGTAGTAATGTACTACTACAATATTGACAATTTGTCAAAAATCCGCACTCATGTAGGTTCAACTACATAAAAAATGGCCAACAAATTCACACTTTATTGTCTCTTCCGTTGTCACTATGTAACAGAATATGCATAAGTCATGTCATAATTAACAACAACAGAAGTGTAGAAAATTAGTACATTAATAAATCTAGCTATAATCAATATCAATCAATCAATCAATCAATCAATCAATCAATCAATCAATCAATCAATCAATCAATCAATCAATATATCCATCCAACCATCCATCCATCCATCTACTCTTCCGTCCATCCATCCATCCATCGTCCGTCCGTCCGTCTGTCCATCCGTCTAACAATCTATCAATCTATTTATCTTTTGGTATTTCATACCAAGTGCGCAAAACATCAGGTATACTTGGATAAGACATCTTTAGTTAAATGGTGTGAACAACTAACCTCAACTGTGCATGCATTAAAGGATTGTTGTCAAGTACCTGAAAACAAAAATATTAATTAATCAGAATGTATGAACTTCACAGCAGGCAATAAGAGTCCATCATGATCGATAATCACCCGTCAATATCTTACTATTGCAACTTAGTGAAAACTTTTGTCGGTACTTACTAGTGTTTTGAGGTTTGTGAGCCTTCTCAACTGTGGGGGAATGGTTTCTGTGAAGAGAGAGGACGAATGTACAAATAAGGCCAACATAAAGTCATATTATATGATACAAACAATGTCATAAATGGGACGCTGTATTGGTCTTTTAATAGTAACAATTTGATACATTTATAATTTTAAAGAATTGCCAAAGCATCTTTTCAAAAAAGAAATCCAAAGAAATGTTTTTAGTACTCTTGGACAACGGGATAATTATGCTGACCTTCCTTTAATAATTGACGAAATGAACAAAATGAATTAAGCTGTAATTTTTACTGTAATTTTTACTTTATTTTAGAATCTCACACTGCTTACACTTTCACTCTCTTTTATTATTACCTATTTAATGAACGTTTTTCACTTTTATCTTTCTATTACATATAAGAATTCTGTCCTCACACCGCCTGCCTAGACTAGCTCTGCTATTTGCAGGCGGTGCGATAACTGTCACATGTGATAAAAATAATAAAGTTGAAGTTGAGTTGAGTTTATAATCTGTAAATAATCATAAATTGGCAATGGTTTGCAGGAATAAATTCTAATATCTGTCTTCTTTCTTTTTCAAACCAATAATACTCAGAAAAAATTCTAAGCCCATGACGGAATCCCATGACGGTTTGAAAACTGAACAAGATGCTATATGAATACATTGTATAAAACATCGATGGACAGCGCTAAATTGATCAGTTTTCCCTAAAAATGTAATTTTAATTTTTTTCAATATATTTGTTTGTTTAAAAAACAAGTTTGTTTTTAACTCTTGTGAAAAATATCTTTGTAAGTGAGCAGAAGAGATTTTTTTCCCCTTAGATCATGTATGAAAGCTTAAAAATACTGCATAATTCAATGCATAATGAGCCCTGAATTGCCGCATAATTTCGGATTTTTTTATCGCACTTTATTAGAGGCCCTGCTCAGTGGATAGAGCGTCTGCCTGGTGTTCGGAAAATCGTGGGTTCGAATCCCGTCATGGGCTCAGAATTTTTTCTGAGTATTATTAGTTTGAAAAAGAAAGAAGACAGATGTTAGAATAAATTTGTAAGTTTTATATATACTGTAGTGAACATAATTGTGAAAGCTGACGTTTCGGACCATACAGTAGTCCATGATGAACAGGATACAGTTAAACTACATGCACATGGAAAAAATCAAAATCTATTTCATTTAACAACATCATTTAATTAGTATATAGACGTCGTGAGCACACATGTTTAACTGATAATACATTTGACTCTTTCTGTACCAGTAAGTTATCAACACCCATTTTCTCCTTCCATAACATAATACAAAATAAGACATTTGGTAATGAGAAAATGAGAATTGATAAAAAAAAAAAAAAAAGCATACTACTGAAGATTAAAAGTAAAATTCTTTCAAACTTCTTCAACGAAAAGTATGGGCTCCAGTTGGGAGAATTTAACAATACAACTGGAACTGAAAGGGTTAAAACTACCATCATTGTCTTAATGTAACTTGCTGAGCAATTATGAACTATGTAAGCTACTTAGATGGTCCCTGATTCAGTTCTTATTTGTTGAGTACAGTATCTGATCACTACTTAGAGGGTCCCTGATTCAATTCTCATCCGCTGAGTACAGTATTTGATCATTACTTAGAGAGTCCCTGATTCAATTCTCATCTGTTGAGTACAGTATCTGATCATTACTTAGAGGGTCTCTGATTCAATTCTCATCCGCTGAGTACAGTATCTGATCATTACTTAGAGAGTCCCTGATTCAATTCTCATCTGTTGAGTACAGTATCTGATCATTACTTAGAGGGTCCCTGATTCAATTCTCATCTGTGAATTGTATGATTTCTGATTACTTGAACTTGAGCAGTGTTTTTTTCATCTATAATATAATGCAACTGAATAATAATTTTCATGATCCAAATATTCAGATTCTTTTTTCTTGACTACACTGTAAATCAAGAAAACATAAAGCCTACCCAGTTGGTTGTTGCTGAGGTCTAAATATATGAGGTCTGTTAAGTTGATAAAAAGCTGCAAAAAAACGTAATTACTGTAATCAGTTAACAAGCCAAATAACACACTGAAGTTGTAAACAAATAGTTGATCATATGTGAAGTTAAGAACGTATGCGACCTTCCATGGGTTTCATACATTAACGATTTACCTGTTAGTGACTAAAAGCATTAGCTGTTCATTAAGTAAGTGTTTAAACTGTTCAAAAAATGTTAAAAGCATTTGGAAATTCGTTAGGATTTTTTCACTAGCCATAAAAAGCATCTGAGAAACCATTCAAGGTTTACTGTGCATGTTTTAGGTCTACACTGCTGTATGCTGCTGAAACTTTGGCACTAACAGAAAAACTGGAAGGACTGCTAGCTAATTGTGATCATAGAATGCTGAGATACATGTCAAGAGTAAGCTGGTCTTCTGAAGTGGTCAAAAGAAGATGTGGGGTGGAGAACCTTGAATAGAGATTAAGGAAAGTGAGGTTGAGACAGTTTGGTCATGTAAAACATAGGGATGAGAATAGCGCACTTAAGTGAGCGATGGAGCTAGAGGTGGAAGATAGAAGGTCAGTAGGTAAGCCAAAGAAGACCTCGAGTAAGGTAGTGGAAAAAGACATGAGAAAGTTAAAAATGACAGAAGATACAGCAGAGGAAAGAAAACAGTGGAGGCAACTCATATCATGTCAAACCCCTGGAGTGGGAAACTAGGGCCATTAAATAAAGTTGATGATGAGGATGATGATAACGATGTTCATCTTGCAGCAAAGCAGTCACACTTTATGTCACATCAAATAGTAACCAGTTTCCTGACATAGTAGTAGCATAGCACGGGATGCTTGGCAACAAGTCTTTTGATAGAGTTGAAGACTTCTTGATGGTGCTTTTCCCATACCCATTCAGCATCTCTGTCTGTAAGTCGTTTGAGAGACTCCATTAACGGAGAGTAGGAGTAAGTTGCCAATGCAGGGAACTCTTAACAGCCTAAGCTCCAGCTTCTTGGGGCTCAGCTTCAAGTTGACTGCTCTTGTTATCTCTAGTAAGGTGGTAAGGTTTCTGTTGTGATCTTGGAGTGCTTCCTCTTCTGTCTCTCCCTGGCTGGTGATGAGGATGTCGTCTGCAACCACATGGACACCAACTAGACCTTCCAGCACTAAGTGTAGGCACCTCTGGTATTCCTCTGCAATGGTTGCATTTCCGAATGGCATTCTCAGCCAGCGATATTTACCAAACAGTGTCCAAAAATTTGTCAAAACGTTGCTTGACTCTTCAAGCTTAACTTGCCAAAAGCCATTTTTGGCATCTGGCACACTGAAAACTTTAACTTTAGCAAGTTCTGGGAGAATTTCGTCGATTTTCGGCAATGTCATCGCTTTACCAAAAGTGAGGCACTTTTCTTTGACCCTTCTTCCTTGCTTAGAAGGGTTTGCAGTCTCTATCCTTTGCTTATCAATCGAATTTGGAGAACTTCACCTTGCTGTGTGTTCTATCTTCACATAATTCACAGGTGCGGGTGCTTCTACATAATAACAGATTCTCTAAACTCTGGTGTTTATTGTAACTTCGAAGCATTCGCATGTCTCATTTGAGAGTTTCATTTAACCGTTTAATAACCATTTAATACATCGCCATTGAATATTAGGCCGCTAAGTTTTCCGTTAAAAGGGCTGTTAGGAAAATAAAGGCAATCTGTTAGCATGTTTTTGTAAGCCATTAAAATTTTTCCCTTACCCCTTCAAAGTGTTATTAAAAACACTCAAAGCATTTGAAAAATTGTTTGCTATCTGTTCATTACATGTATCTGTTAGTTTTTACTCATTAAACGGGAAACAATTAATGTACGAAATCCCATGGAAGGTCACATATAATTGTTATAACATTAACTTGAAAGCAGGTTTGACTATGAAGTAACATTAGCTAACCAGTAATAGAAGATCACAATAGGAGTAAAACGTTCATGAGAACTTTTTACTATTGTCACCACCACTACCATTGCCATCTCACCTCTACCATCGCTGTCACTACTACCACCACCACATTCTTTACCACTACTACCTCTACCACTACTAATATCACCACAGATATCCACACTGGTCAGACCACTGATTAGCACCACTACCATCATCACCACTTTCACTATCGCAAAAACACTACCCCCCCCCCTTGTCATCACCACGACCATCATTACAACACCACCCCATTATTACACAACCACGATCACCATTACCACCATCACCACCACTAGGTACTATCATCACCACCACTACTATCATCATCACCACTACCATCCCCATCACCACTTCCATTGCTGTCATTGCTATCATCTCCACCTTCTTTACCACTACCATTAGTACTACCACTATATACAGACATCAACACCACAGACCATTAGCACCACCACTACCATCACTTCCATCATCACCACCACCACCAAGAGAGAAATCACAGTTACTACAACTACTACCACTACTGACATTATCATTATCATATATAGTTTCCCTAATCATTATCATGTTTATTATTTTTCTGATAGTTCTGTTCTATTCTGTTCTTGCATCCGTTTAAGGTGACAAAATTCAGTTTCAACCAGATATGGCTCCAATAATTTATACCTATTAATTCCACATAATTTAACTAACTTCTTTATTACATTTAACAATTAGACCTCGAGGACGAATGGACTACGAGTCAATAGCCCATGAGGCCGTAGGCCGAATGGACTATT
>JANCMA020041777.1:0-16383 GCA_024336925.2 Zoanthus solanderi
TACATAATTGCAGAAAAAATAATTTAAACTTACAGGAAAAGTTAATATTAGTTGAGGTTGATAATTTCTTCTTGGCGTTTTTTTTTTAATTTCATACTTTAAGTAGCCGGGTACTCTGTTCAAAGTAGACGGGTGTCAGTACCCAGGACCCAGCTTCTAATAATAACCCTGGCTTAGCTCATTCATGCACATGCATGCACAAGCAGTGAATGAGTATCGTGGGGGTGAAATGTTGATGGAAGTTGTTGTAGATCAAAATTTGTGGACGGAAATTGTGGATCGTAGACGGAAGTGAAAGTAAAAGTGTCCGGCAAGCGTGGCTCCATGGTAGAACTTTTGACTTCATGTGCACGGACCTAGTTTAAGCCCCCGTACTGACCTTTTTTATTTTAGGGGTTTTTTTTCTTTTTTTTTTTTTTTTAACTTAAAATTGCCTATAATGCCTTTTTCTTACTTTGTAATACAATTTGATATTAAAACATTTGGAAACATTTATGATTTAATCATTAGACTGTTAACTATTATTGTCCATTACATAAATGAGCTGGCTCTAAGAGCCCTTTGATTCATGAGTGGAGAATTGAGATGTTGGTAGACTGCCTGAGGACTGAAAGGGTTAAAACTAGTTTTCATAATAGTCCTATGTTGATTGTACACCCAATCTTGTTATTAACCAATGAGTTAACTTAAGACAAGTGATAGAGAAATGAAAACTAGAAATCCTTTGTTCAGGTAAAGTTTTCTCATATTTGGTGGGGCCTGAAGAATTTTTTTAGTCAATTTTAAAATAGACTTGAAAAAAGTGTGAATTGAATATGCAAAAACTGATCATAAATTTTTTTATGTGTGAAGGACCACAACTATGGTCAACCTCCTCCTATGACACCACCAGATTCTAACAGCCCTGCTCCAGATGATATCGACACAGGAAATGAAGATGAGGATGATGATGGGATCACAAGATGTATATGGTAAGCCATGAAGCTGTTCAGTTTACCAGTTGTCAGTGCTATAATGTATCACAAAGAATACCAGGAATAATTAACTTTTAAAATGGAAGAGTCACTCACTCGTGCCATTATGCCGTCTAGCATAGTCTGGAAGAGTACTGTCAAATAAATGGATTGTTAAAAGCTTGAATGTTCAAGTTTGTTAGTCAGTCCAAATTTATGAAAATTATGTTTTTTTTTGGCGGGCATGGTTGGTGCAGTTGGTAAGATCTCCGCTTTCCAACGACAAGGTCGCCAGTTCGATCCCCAGCTCTGCCAAGATTTGAGCTGATTTGTGCATCTTTCTTTCTCACCTAAGCTAACTCAGTTTTCCATCCTTCCGGGGTTGGTAAATGAGTACCAGCATCTGCTGGGAGCTAACCTGCAATGGTTTAGTGTCCCATCCAGGGGGAGTTAAAGACTCTCATCTGCTTAACACTACAGAAACCAGAGATAAGTGCCTGCTCCATGGGCCACTTGGTTGGTATAGGATTTAGCTTATGTTTTTTTGACAACTTAAATTTTAAACCGTAATAAAATCAACTAACTTGAAAGAGGAATATTCAAGTGCAAAAATTATGTTAATTTGATCATAATTATTTTGACTGTGGGCCATAATGATGAGTAAGAGGTATTTGTTACTTTCTCAAGTAGGGTAGGTTTTAGGTTTCTAAGGGCCATGCTACTTGTTGCTTCTGCTACCTCAAGTACTATCATCAAACTAGAAGTGTGAACTGGATTCATGGCACTGGCTTCTAATGAAACACTGATAATCTGTCACTGAACACTCTTACTATAGTGTCCATGTTACTTAATTATTCATAAGGATTATTTAACAATTTAGCATATTTCATTTAATTGCAGTGGCTATAACCATGATGATGGCTATATGATCTGTTGTGATAAGTGTAGGTAGGTAATTCATGATTTTGGCCCAATTGTTCTCAGATAAATTACAACGTGGTTGTCTTAATCCATGTTTCATGTTCCAAATTCTTACTTTTTGATATAAATTGTGTCAGACACTGGGTGTAACTCTCAATGTGCAGTAGTGTCCAAAAAGACCTTAACCTATATAGAGACGGTCTTGGTGCTAAGGGTCAGACCATCTGGTCCATTGTCCAGTGAACTTGAAGCTGTCTCTTGACCTGTAGTGTCCTTCACAGGACTCTTAGTGACAATATGGGACAGTTAACATTACCAGATAATGACCTGAAATCATGTGACAAATTCCAAGAAAAATTTTAGCATCTTTTCTTGTGGAAGTGTGTTGTCGAGATTGGTTGAAGACATTCATGATATATAATTATTTGGTCTCATATATTGTGTTGACCATCATAGATTTTAATTAGTTCTTTTCTAAGCTTTTACCTTTTTGGCTGCAAACCAAATACTAGAGTTTGACAGCAAGTATCTCCCAATACAGATACCATAATTTATAGTTTTTTCAAAAGTACACTTTGTTAGAAGATTCATTTTAGTTTTGATATATAAAACTACTTATTTGTATGGAGAGGTGCCAGCAAATTTACTTGTCCACAAACTAAAATAACTCGCCCCAGGTAGCAAGACTCATAAATTGTTAGCCCCAGTACTTTTCTTTTTGAGCCAAAAATGGAATCCCTTTAAACTCTAAAAGAAGTATATCTCACCTCTTTCTGTTAGTGTACACAAAAGAGTGCTTGAATAGATCTTGTGAATATTGACTAACCTTACCTCTCTTCTTTTTATAAAGAACTTTTAAAGTATTATTCCATTTTAATGGGATATTTAATAACATTAATCTTGTTTCAGTTTTGAGTTTCCAGCTATGCTGATCAGTTGAGGAATCTAAATTTAACTATTCATATTTTGCTGTCTTAGTCTGAGTCAAATACTTGTAGTTGGTCTCTTAAAGTTAGAGCTAATTTCTTTAATGTCAGTCAATTTAATTTTTTAGTTTAAGGTCAGTTTGGTAAATTAATGTCAAAGTTTGAATTTATCTCTTGTTGTTTATTTCAGTGTATGGCAGCATATTGAGTGCATGGGAATCAGTTCGAATGCAGTTCCTGAAAATTACCTGTGTGAGAAGTGTCAGCCTAGGTGGGGATTTAGTAACAAAATCATTTATTCAAGTTTAGTCATCATCTTTTGGGCTGGCAATGCTGGCACAGTTGTCAAGATCTCTGCCTTCTATCCACATGGTTCCCAGTTTGATCTTCAGCTCTCAACAACAACAAAAACATTTTTTATTTCACACTTCAAACTTACTTTACATCTCTGGCAATTTTATACTGCCGCATATTAGAGTGCTTGGTCTCCAGAAGTAGTAGAAAACTAGTAAAGTCTGGAGACTCAGTAACTAGAGGCTATTACAATTTTAATGCAGTCAGATTAAAGGCCATTTAGTAATATGTTCCAACTAGTGTGGGAGATTTAAAATCAAAAAATAAAAACACTGAACAAAAAGTAAACGAAACAGTAAGGAAAACTATATATAGAGATACCACAAAAAGTAAACTCAAATAAGTCACTTATGCTCTGCTGAGATTTGAGTATTTGGGCAACCTGTTTTTCGCCTAAGCTAACTTTCCATCCTTTCAGGGTAGGTAAATGAGTTCCAGTATCAGCTGGGAGCTAACTTGTGATGGTTTAGTGTCCCATCCAGGGGGAGTCAAAGACTGTCATTGACTTGAAACTACAGAAACCAGAGATAAATGCTAGCTCCATGGGCTACTTGGTTTGAAAAGGATTTAGTTTAATTATCATCTTTAGTGCTAGCTGTTACCAAAAATCCGTGGAATATCCTAGCCTTTCATGGTTTCTCCAAGCAATAATAACTTGCTATATTTGTAAACTTACCTATTATTACTGTGGACTCAGAAGGAAGAAAATGCATGTTTGTGTTATATTTGCATTAAATATAATATGGGCTATTTTCTAATTTTCTATATATGGATATATTGAGCCAGCAGTTAGCAGGACTTATGCCAGATATTCTATCTATAAGAACCAAGTTAAGTGACCCATTCCCTACGTGAGTTCCTGTAGCTCAGTGGGTTAGAGCATCTGACCGATAATCAGAAGGTCATGGGTTCGATTCCCGTTAGGGACTCAGAAGTTTTTTCTTTTCTTCTGAGAAAAAGAACCTTGTGTCAACACGAACATTTATTCTATAGTTATTTCTAAGCTGAATATAAAACTACTTATTTTCTAATTTTCTCTAATACCTAAAAATCTACCTGTTTTTGATACTGTTCACAGGGAAATAGACAAGAATCGTGCCAAGACCATTCAAGCAAGAAAACGGGAAGAAATGAGTGGTAAGATAGCAGTCTTGAATCACAGTCACTAGTTCTGTTTTCAGGGTTCCCACGGGGCATTAAAAGTCATTAAAAGTCATTATGAGTCTCTTTGCAAATTTAAGGCCTTAAAAAGGTCTTAAATTTGGTAAAATTGCTCCCCAAGGTCTTAAAAGGCATTAAATTTGAAAAAAAAGAATAGGAGTTGCTCTTTTCTATATATTTTTGGAATATTAACCTGAGTTTTGTGCTACTTGATCGGACGAATGACTCATGTTGTTTGTTTTTTCCTGTCCGTTGAGCGTGCATTGTTAAAAATCTAATTCATAAAATAGGTCTTAATTTTTTTGTGTTTTGGCATTAAAAAGTCTTAAAAAGGTATTAAATTTGAAAAGTCCTGAGCTGCAGGAACCCTGTGTTTTTCATGTTCACCTAACCTTTATTAGGAAACAAGACATATAACCTAATGTTGTAGAGTGTAAATAAAGATCCTTAGGCCCTTGATTAAAATGAAATGCAGGGTTTTATGCTACTTGGAAAACCTGGATTTGGGATTTTCTGTTCAATGCCTGTACTGTTAATATTGTGATACTGAAGAGAGTTCGGGTTGAAAGTGTTTGGAGCCAGAGAAAATAATGATTTCAGAAGCCTAGGTCTGTAATCAGGGTACCCATGGATCCTTATAAAATCTTATTTTGATTTTGAGTTTTTAAGACATTGATTCACTATTTTAAAAATGGAAAAGTTCTTTGTTTTGGTTTTAAAATGTCTGATTTTATGTGAAAAATGTTTCTTCCACTGGATATAATTTGGAGCTTTTCCTGGCTATGTTGCTTTTCACGCACACTGAATACTTCAAAGAAGCATCAAAAAGTGCACATAAAAGTATGCAAGCTATCACTTTATGGCCCACAATCCTCTTGGGCCAAGAACAATCTACTTCTTCCCTAAATCATGTAAGCAGCATTTGAGAAGCATAGCTCTTAAACTCTTTTGAAAAAAAATACTCTTGAAAAGGTCTTAAAATCCCTATATCGCTTTTTTTTGTCTTTTACATGAAAACTATTGTCATTTATGAACTCAGAATTCAAATAACCAAAGAAAGATTCCACACCTAAGTATGCTTTTTAATCAAAAAAGTTTGGAATTAAATTTTGACTGAGTGGCAGTGGACTTGTACCTGTGATGTAGAAGCAATAAGACATCCTTCACTGTCATTAGTGTTTTACAAGAAAAATTATAACAAACAAAGCACTTCAAACTGAATTTCTCTGGATTTTGTTGTGTTTTAGACTGTAAATGAATGAAATTGTTGTATTGACAGTGTTAATATTCATCTGGAAGCTATACAGTTACCTTCTCCTAACGCCAGTCAAAGAACAACAGCTGTCTTATTTGCATGCTTCAAGAGTCAATAAACATAACAGGAACCATGAAAAACTGTTAATTTTTTAAATTTAGTATTGCCAGAGGGTTCTACTTTTTATCTAATTGATAAAAAGGTGGTATAGGGACTTTAAATTTCTTTTGTTGGAACCTACAGCAACATGTTTTTTGTTTTACTGCAGATGATGATGATGAAGATGAAGACTGTGACAGTGATAATGATAAGGATGTTCAGTCTTACACAGCTATTTCAAACACTCCAACTCGCATAACCCTTACAGCCAAAATAACACAGCAGAAACGGAAACGAACTCGAAGCAAGGGCAAGGTATAATTAGTTGATATAACATAGTAATTACCAAAATACAAATAAACAATTTCAAAATTAATTCATTGAAATTTTATTTTATATATATATTATTACAGTATATATTGTTTGGTTTATGAGAATAGCATACTTAGGAGAGCAGTGGAGCTGGAGGTAGAAGATAGAAGGCCAGTAGGTAGGCCAAAGAAGATCTGGAGTAAGGTAGTGGAAGATGATGTGAGGAAGCTAAATATCACAGAAGATATGGCAGAGGATAGAAAACAGTGAAACCTACTCACATCACGTCCAACCCCAGGAGTGGGAAACTTGATGATGATGATTGTGTGTTTTGTTTGACTTCCGAATTGTGTTGCTGTACCTCCAATTGTTCCTAGAGCAACAAGGCAACCTTCTACACAATATAGTTTGAAATCAATGTCAACCAAAAATAATAGCTTAAAGTGTCAATAAGATTAAAATGAATTTTCCATTTTGTTATTTGCTTTGTAGTTTGAAGATCATAAAAAGAAAGTCAGGAGAAAAAAGGTAATTGAGATAAAAATATGAATTAATTTTAAGGGCATTTTTTCATTGATTTAGTATTAAACAGAAACATGTTTTTATTGCTCCTTGTCAATGTTTGAATTTTTTTTTTTTTTTTTTTGGTTGAAAGGGACTGAAAATTAATTTCTAAAATCTACTTTAGGTCTGCTCTTTTAGAATACAGGTTCATTTTTGTTGTGATAAAGTCGTATTTATTCACTTTTAAGCTGCACTCACTTTTAAGCCACACACTTCCTCCCCTCTTCATTTTGGCAAAGAAAGTAGAGTAACTTCATGAACAGTTTGTTTAGAAAAATACTCAGTTTTAAGCCACATCCCGTTTTTTTAATAACATAGCTTTCTACGCAACAAAATGTCCTGAAAAATTTAAACTGTACATTCAAGTGCAAACCATGTGTGGAGCAATACAGTTTACAAGTATGCATAATAAAAATAATTTTATATTTTGTAATGTGTGAAGTTGATCATAATGAACAATGCAGATCGAAAGTGTAATATAAGTACTACTACCAAGGAAATATGCCGGTAAAATTCAGTTTAAGCTGGAAGCCTCTATTAATTTTTGGAAATTATGCTTTTATTCTTCATGATTTAAAGTTTTGTGAAAAAATGTTATGATTTATAATTGAATAAATAAGGTAGCTCCTTATCTGTAGCAGAAAAAAAGATTCACCAAGTTTAGTGATACTTTGTGAGTATCAAAATTTTTAATGTTTGAACTTTCTTTTTATAGCACCAAAGGCAGAAAACTACAGAAACATTTGTTCCATCAATTGATGAAGAGACTAATGAGCCCTGGGAAGTGTCAAGTAATTACGGAAACATTGACAGATATGAGGAAATAAAAGAGAATGTCTATAGCAAAGAGCTGGATGAGATCGACCTTAACTGGAAAGAGGTTTGTGTTATCTTTGTTAGTTAAATTTAAGTTGAGTATTGAATTCATTTTCAGGGGTATTTTTGCTGGTCCTCCATCATTTGGTGTGCATGGTTGGCACATTGGGAAGATCTCTGCTTTCCAACCACAAGGTCCCCATTTCGATCCTGGCTCTGCCAAGATTTGAATATTTGTGTGACCTTCTTTTCTGCCTCAGCTAACTCAGCTTTCCATCTTTCCGGGGTAGGTAAATGAGTACCAGCATCTGCTGGGAGCTAACTTGTGATGGATTAGTAACCCATCCAGGGAGAGTCAAAGACTTTCATTTGCTTAACACTACAGAAACCGGAGATAAGCACGGGCTCCATGGGCCACCTGGCTCGTAAAGGATTTAGCTAGCTTTTTTTCCACCTAAGCTAACTCAGCTTTTTATCCTTCCAAAGTAGATAAAATAATTAATGAGTACCAGCATCTGCTGGGAGCTAACTTGCAATGGATTACTGTTCTGTCCAGGGACAGCCAGAAAATTCATATGCTTAAAACACTATGGAAACCATAGATAAGCACCAGCTCAAATGGATCACTAGGTTCTGAAAAGGTTGCTTTTTTATTCAGCTTTTTATTTAGCTTCCATTGATGGTCTCACACTGATGAAGGACTGAAGTCAGAAACATCAGTTTCTAACTCCTTTCCAATGTGCTAAACTTAGGAAAAAAATATCTAAAGAAACACTGACACAGCATCTCATTTTTTGACGTTGATAAATAATAATAATAAATGATAAATAAATTTTATGGTCTTAACAGCCTTATCGCATTAAGATTAATTTGAAAATGTTTGTTCCCATTAGATTCTTTTAAAATATCCTTATCAGTGTTGACTGATTCCGTTCAGTGTTCATTTTCTTGGGTTTAGCTTATAAAACTAAACTTACACAAAATGAAACCAAAGGACTCAAAGACTTATTGGTATGGGTCACCTTAAATAATTTATTTAACAAGACTAAAAATAGATAATAACTGTCAGGTAGGACAATAAACTAAGTATAAAAATTTCAGTTAAGAATTGCCATTAAATGAAGTTTAAAAGCAAATGCAAAAATCTAAAAGCAAAAAAGCAAAAGCCAAATGGCTTAAGCACAAAAATATGGAAAGCCAAATAGCTAGAATAGGAGATTGCAGTATGCTGATAATAACAAAAATATGGTTGAAGATGGGTTGAAAATGAATTGTTAAAAATTAGTTTTAGGACATCGTGGCAAATAAATTTTGACTGATGATGAGAGTTTTATACGTTTCAGCACATCACAGCAAATGAACTTTGATTGGTGATCAAAGTAAAAATAGTTGTTTGAAAATGCTGAACAAACAATCGTTAATTAAAAAGACTTACAGGACAACATAACAGTGTCATTGATTTTGACCCACACTACCTGCAGGTAGAATCCTGTGTTGCATAGGATACAGGACTATGGATGGAACTATGGGGCTATCATGTGGTTCGACATTCGACTGTACGGTACTGTACCAGGCCTGAAAAACAGTTATTAAATGTTATAAAATCAATTTTATTTTGCAGAACGATGTTGGTTCTTGCACAGTTGATATAACTGAGCCGCTCTGTAAGGTTGTGGAAGTGCAAGGAAACAGAAAGGTAGGAGTTATAATGTTACTCTTGGTTTACTTTATTTAATAAGTACAGCTGAGAGCAATGTGTGGTGCAAAACAGATGGAGAAAAAGAGGACAGAGGACCTATTGGAGATGTTGGGATTGAAGGAAACAGTGGTTCAGATGGCAAAGGTGAATGAAGTGAGATGATACGGGCATGTGTTGAGGAGGGATGATGGGCATGTTTTGAGAAAAGCATTGGAGTTTGAAGTGAAGGGCAAGAGGAAGCAAGGACAACCAAAGAAGACGTGGAGGAGAGCAAGAGTGTTGGTTTGGAGAAGGATGATGCCTTGAATTGAGATGGAGAGTGAGAGTTAGAGAGATCCCAGTTAGAGAAACCCGGATCAAAGTTGGATGATGATGATGATGAGGCCATGTTTATATGGAGCAGAGTTGTCCCTAGTAGAAGGGCCACACATCTAACCGAGTTAGCGTGGACAAGCTAACTTTCCATACAGTTCTCTATAACACAACACAAACCATTTAGATGGGAAACACAAAATTAAACAAAACAAAGTATAACTCAGTGATATACAGATGATTTATTTTGGAAAAGAGAAATAAGACAAAAACATCACAAGCAATGATCACAAAAGTGGATCTTGACTAGTGCAACTGGTTTCCAGAAACTAACCGTTGACAAACTTTGATGAAAAATAATTTGAATTC
Organism: Zoanthus solanderi; assembly: GCA_024336925.2. Lineage (NCBI taxonomy): Eukaryota > Metazoa > Cnidaria > Anthozoa > Zoantharia > Zoanthidae > Zoanthus > Zoanthus solanderi. The sequence goes on from JANCMA020041777.1 coordinate 9,742, forward strand.
ATAATTTAATTTTGTAATTAATTTTAATTAACAGTTTTAAGTTTCTGTTGCTTAGTTTACTTTAAGACTTCTGGACAAGTCCTTAATTCCTGACAGGGAAAGTATGGTTTTTTTGACAGAACCTTCTTGTAATTTATTTTGCCAAATCATCCACTCCTATCTCCTTACAGCGCATCCACGCTGGCATCAGTACAAAAAAATCATAAAAAAAATCATTCACTTTTAAGTAGAGCTTTTTCATTTCAATGACCAGTTACCACTTGCCAAAAAGACAATAGAGAATGATATAAGTAAAGTTTACCATCTCACCTCCATTGTGTGTGTTTTCCCACTGGATGTCTGGCCATAAGCAAAAATTGTCCCATTGTAACCATTTAAAACATCTATGTTAAGCAATAAAGATAGAATTATGTACTTGATGTATGAAAGGTTTATTATTATTTTATACAAAATTACCAATATTCACATTTATACTGAACAAACAAATATCATTTATAACTAAGTTCACAGGTCTCAGGGGGACTAAAGGGAATCATGACCTAATGATCAGCAAACAACCGTTTTTTTTTTATTTTCAATCTGCTGACTGAAGCTTGGAACAGTTGCAAAAAGGAGATGGAAAGTATAATACAAAACACTGAAAAATGGGCACACATCCAGACTGTCAGTCAATTTATATTATATAATAGTAATTCTGACAATCCAAAACTGAAAAACAAAACATTAAAAAAATATTGTACAGGGAACTTGTCAAGCGCCAGCAACATTGCCAGTTATTTGAAGGTTTTCACCAGCTAAAAACTGGCAGATATAAGTGGAAAAAAAAGCAATCATTACAAAAATGTTTTAATAAAAAAGAACAGATTGAATCTGTTTTCAGAATATCTTCTCCAATTTTAAAGTGATCTTAATGATAACCCTGCTGTACAAGAGATTTAAGATGGAACAACTGATCATGAACCACTATCAAAAACTTAAGAGCCAAAAAGTTTAAAATCTAAAAAAAATATTGAAGCAGGAGTGTTGCAGAACTTAAAAATTTTTTTATAGAAGCAATAATAAATAGTATATGTACTATCAATATTGCACAATATGGATCAACGACAGAAAAATGATGATGTGGCATAAATTGTCTAGTCTTGTCTCAGTAAAGCTGGCTTATGAGGAAAAAATGAATATTAAACGCAATGCAAAATGTCTTGTATCTCTAGAACTAATGTCATGGAATTAGTAACTGTCAAAAGAACTATGAAAATGTTACATTCTTGCATTAATTCAAACTTTCAGATTATTTAAAATTATGTAAATGATGTAAAAATCATTGTAAACAAAATCCAGATAGTTTATTATAATTTCCTTTTTTAGGTTTACCATATTGGGTTTCAAACATTAAATTTAATACAACTCTGTAGATTTTTAAAAAGTTATTAAATTTAACAAAATTACAGTAGAACCAGATGTTCCTTTGATAACAACCTTGCACACTTCTGTTGCAATATTGATAATTTGAGCAAAGCAACCTGCACAAGCAAGTTGCAAGTTAGTTGCAATTATAAACAGAAACAAATTGCAGAAGCTGTTGGATTGTCTCCACAAAACTGTATCAAATATTGTGAGTAAATGAACAGAGCAACTTGCTTGTGCAGGTTGCAATTTATTCCACTCTAACTGTCAATCAAGATACCAAAGTTGCGGCAGAAATTTGCAAGCTTGTAATCAAAAGAACATCCAGTTTGAAAGAAAAGCAAGACAAACACTAAAAACCAAAAACAAATAATTTCAACTGCCAAAATTTCTGAACTAGTGAAATATAACATATAACTAACTCAAATAAATAATATAATTATTATAAAATGAAAAATGAGTTATTAATAGTATTGTTACAGCTGTATAACTTTTAGTAATTTCCTTTGTCAGAGCATGCAAATTAGACATTCAGGAGACTAACAATAATTACAAAAAATTCAAATGACAGCCCAGACAAAAAGAGATTTTTTAGCTAAGATGTGTCAGACAGCAATTACAGTCACTCATCAGCAAATCTTATAATTAGAGCTTGACAGAAAAAGTTTCTTTATGTCTAGTTTGATTTTATAATTCTTTTTGTTAACAAGTCTATATCCTGGCTTGTTGTAATAATAGATTGAATAAATTCAATTAAATAATCCGAGTACAGTAGATAAGAGTTTGAGAAGCCCAATTGTTAACTTTATAAAAAGGAGAAAATCTTGAATATCTGTTGTTGTTTTTTTACATCAAGAAATTCTTGCCACTGAGGCTCAAAGGCTGAGTGATGTTTGCATGATTCAACAATAAAAAAATGAGGGATGTTGTCTGAAAGATTTTTAATTCCCCTGGATGTCTGTCTTACATGCAGTTGTAAAAAATCCACCTTATGTATAATTTTAGGAATGTGAAAAATACCCTGCAAAAAATGTACATCCCAAAGCTCAATTAGAATTTCCATATAGTTATTACTATTTAGAACTAGAATCATCCTTTTACACATTATCACTTCACATGAGCTAAAAATTTTACACAATCATAGGACTGCTTCTAATCTGCCTTTTAAGCATACAGTAGTTTAGAACATCCATCTAAAAGTAAAAGTATTTATTTAAACGAAATTGTAAAATTTCTAATACAATAGTATTATTAAGACAAAAATGATATATACTTTTAAACCAAATATATGAAAAAATCCCTTTCCAACAAAGAAAATAACAAATGAAAGTATTGTTCATTCATTGTCTCATGAACCATGCACAATGGTGAAGTCTCTGAATTTGCATTAATAAAATCAAAAATGTCAAATGCAGATAATTATAAAGAATCAACTTATTGAGCTATTTTAAAGCAGATATACTAACAAACATTATTTTGTGAAAGCTAAGTCCCAAAACTAAAAATTTTAGCTCCATATCATCTATAAAGGTTATGTAACAAATCAAGTTTTATTTAAATCTTATAAACTGAAAAATATAAAATACTGCATGCACAAACTTTTACCTAGATTACCATCATAAAACAAAAATAAATAAATGATTTTTTATGAGCTTTATCAATAATATAAAACATTGTGAGTCTATAAACATATTAAAATATACAATCAAAATTTTAATAGTGACAGGTTGTCAGACTGGTGGATTAAGACAAGGGAAACTATTTTCAGTAAATATAAGAGAAATGTATGATTTTCAGATTACACGTTTTATTACAACTTAAATCAAAAACTGCGCACAAATATCTTATTGCTTGATTTGCAAAAGTTTTTTATTTAAATTAGCTCATTTTGTATGGATGCATAGTCGGTCTCCTTTTTAGCTACAAACGTTTTTAAAACGTTTTATTAAAAATGCACAATTCAGTAAATCAAAGAAAACAAATCGAAAAGTTTTTTTTGTTGGCAATATTTCAAAATGGTTGTTTATCGCCAGAACCTTTTCATCTGCAATGGTAAATGAAATTTTTAATTTGCAATCATAAAATTGTCCACGAATGCATCTTTCTGCTCTGTGAAGCCAGACAACGCAATCTCGAACTTATTTTCAACATTTTTCAATAACAGAACTAGTTGCAACCCTCAACTAAGCGAAATGCTACTGCAGTAAACTAAAACGAAGCGGAACTGAACTCTTGCCATGCTGTAGAAAAACTTAAACAACCGTTTTATATGAATATTCAAATATTTCTCTTGTTCAATGTTGTTTGTTCTGTACAACGTGCAGCACAAACGAGAAATTCATAATAAAACGGGTGTTTCACTTTCAAACACATATATGAAAGCTTTGCATTTGCACAGATCGTCGTATTTATGAATCAAAACCACGATAAATAAATTAATAATAAACAGTCAAAAAAGAAAATGACTAAAAAATATGAATCATTTGTCGTAAAACTAGCTGTGAGCTTAAGAACTCACTCAAACAATGGCAATTTACAAAACTAGAATTTGACGGGCCGGCTTCTTAATAGGATATTTTCTCAGCGAAATGTTATTGAATGAGACAATCTTATTACAACACGAATACCAGTAAAAATCTTTTAGGAGTCAAACAAAAAGGGAAGATCATTATATAACATCCTGAGGCCTTAAAATATACGTAGATCGAAAACGTATGTATGAATCGAAATATTTTTCCAGAAAGGTCAGACTACAATGTTTATCGTTATTTCAACCGAAATCTAGTTCGAAAAGAAGAAATTAGTAATTAGAATGAAAGATATAGTATATATGCAGGGTTGCTATCACGGCTTAAAAGACGGTCAAAGCAAAGAGTATAAATTATGCCGTTCTTCAAAACACACAATTTCACCAGAGAGAAAAAAACATTTTAGACTATCTGACCAAAGTATTACGTCGACGACTTGCCACCGACCAACATTGTCAATTATAGGTTCCTCCTAAAAAAAGTGACAATCGAGAATCATCTCTTGGGAAGTGCCGATTTATAAAATGAATGAGATTCCCAATATTTTACGTACCTTTAACTATCGCTTGGGCTGCCTCCTTGTAGACAAGTTCTTGCGATGCAGTCGGCCTGAAAACTCTATCGTACGTGTAAGTTCGCCCCTAAATATTCAAGCAAAGAATTTAATAAATTTTAGATTTAAAAACAACTTAACATAGGCCTCCAGTTTCATCTCCAATGTACCTGAAACGAAGCTGATGCACTAACGCAAACTCACCCCATGAATAACGGTATCGTTCGACATAAATTTCACAATCATTTCTCCTCCGGCTTTCTTCTCGGCCTCTGATTGAGGCCGAAAACGACTGAAAACCTTTATACTGCATTCGCTAGCGTCGTTTATCATTTTGATGGTAGATATGTTCTTTTAAAAGAACGCGAAATGTCCGGATCTTAATGACTTGGCTGGGGAGTTCTTCACAACGAGCGATTTAAGCCGCACCAGAATCATCGGGTTAAATTCATACCGACGAGGAAAAATATCCTCTCTAAATCTAATTACGATTTGAAAGTGCTTATTTCTGGCCACAATAGCGGATCTTTACTCTTGGCCAGCCAGTTTTTCTAAGCATTTCTCGATCTCACAACTCTTCTCCCTTCAATCCGATGTCAGCCATTATCCACCTTTGCTAAAATGGTGCATGATGGGTAAAATGGCAAATCGCGCCTCACACGCCAATTATTCACGACAGCTATGTAAATACAAATAAATAAATAAAACCTGATAAACGCGAATATGCGATCAAACTGTGTTAAATAGTGTTTATAGTATATATATTGCATAAAATCAAATAATATTGATGACCTAAGCTATAAAGAAAATCAGAACTACGATAGAAAAGAAATCAAAATTGTTTTAAGATCAACTAGGCAATCGAAGTTCCAGAAACCGGAAACAAAATCAATATTTTACTAATCTTGAACACGAAACACAACTTCAAGACCTAGATGTTACATATTACATTTATATAAACTAAAACATATTTATCCGTAACTCCGAGTTTCACGCTGTAGCGATATGCAGACGGGTCCAATTCTATTGAAAAACATTCTTAGCTTAATATAGCTAATAAGTATGTAAATAACTTTAAATCAAATATAATGGTCATCCCGTTGAATTCAAAAAAACTATTGTTTTAGTTCATATAGCAATTTGAATTTAAATGAAGTTCTCTTCTTATATATTAATATCAACCTAGAGCTGTGTATACATAAAAGAAAACTTTAACTGTCTTCCTGATCACTCGTGCCGTAAGGCAACGAGCAAAAGAGTGTGTTGTCTATATAGGTTAATCTATCGAGTACTTTTATAATTGATGAGGCAATTTACTTGTTACATGAATAAAAAAGTTAGGCAAACTACCACTCCAGTCCTTACAGGGCTATGAATTTTATTAAAAAACTTTTCGGCCGTTACTTAAAATGAGGTCTGATTTTAACCGTCATTATGCCCAGCGTATTGAAGCTGGCAAAATGAGCATTATAAACAATCACAGGTTGAGGCAAATCTCTGTCAAAACAATTGAGTCCTGGCGCTTTCTAAAAAATGAAAAACAATCTTACGTATATAACCGAAAAATAAAATTGAAGTTAGCTGGAAATGCTTAGTGTGAAAACTTAGTGTTAGTGATGTTTTCTATTTGAAAAATATATCCGATGGGTACAGAAGTTTACTGAAACTTTGTAAAGCTATATTTATCAATCACGGCTGTCTAAAATACATTTTATTTAACGTCAGTTGCAAAGGAAGTGGTTGATTATTCTTCCTGAGCCAGAAGCTAATGTTTTTAAACGTTGGTGTAAACTGCAAGCTTGTTTTTCGGGAACAGTTATTCATACAAAGTCACCTTGTAAACAAAACAATTTTTCATCTTTGGCTCCAAGGTAGAGCTGCATCCTCCGATGTACGATGACAAACGCTTACCATATTACTTAAAATGTCGAATTCACTGGTAATTAACTCGGTTCAAAGGGGCTAACATTTTCAGTTCAAGAAAATTAACTCGTTATTGAAGGTATCAATTTTTTGCAAGAAAATTAGTGCGAGTAGATAAAACACTTTGTATTTTGAAAAAAACAATATTTTTATTTTGGGAAACAGCCGTATACCTTACTTCTGATTCCGTTAAAGTTTAATTCAGGGGCGTAGCCAACATTTTTAAGAGATGGG
>JANCMA020041883.1:0-16372 GCA_024336925.2 Zoanthus solanderi
GGGGGAGAGAGAGAAGAAAGAGATTTTCTCTCTCCTTCCCTCTATCATTTTCTGCCTTTCCTACATTAACACTCATGAATGAGTAGCTCATAGAGCCCTTTGATTTTTAGTATACGGTTGATTTTATGAAAACAATTATAAAACAAACTTTTATTACTAAATTTCTTTATAAATTAGTTAATATTGAAAAAAAAAGAATGGCCAGGTTTTATCAGACCATAAAGTTTTAACAAAATTACTAGTATGGAATTAAATTAATGGTTCACAAAGCTTGAAAACTCACAACTCACTCCCCGGCCAAGACTAAAAGCGACATGACCCAGTCATGTCAAAGTCGAAAATCTGTTGGACCACCCGCTCCCACCTTCTCCCATACCTTCTGCTCCGACCCCATTACTTTTTGACGGGCCCCATAGAGGTGTATACTCACGAGATAATTTACCAAAGAAGATCAAATAAGAATATAGTTACATAAATTTAGATAATCAAATAGGTCTAGCTACTTGTCAGTGGCTTTGTTATTGAAACATAGATAATGTGCTGAAAATATGTTGGTCTTATCATACAGTTTTGGCATTAAAGATAATCTGACTACAAATAGAAAAGAAATCATATATAGATCGGATGAAATGTAAGAGCGTAATTCTGTTTTATGTGGGTATTGGTGACTGTATATCCTCATCAACTTAAAAAAAAACGCATGGATCATTTCTTTGAGGGAGATGATTGTCGGCATATAAAGAAATGGATATATGACCTGTGAATCAAAGTTATGAAACCAAAAATATAGAATATGATAATTGTAGTCAGCAATTAAAAACTTGGAATTGTCTCGTACCTCCATTTACTACACTACTTATGGTTGTAAGGGACTCTAGAAATGCAAGAAATATAAGAAAATAGTGGGCGTTTAAAAAGACAATTTCACCAAAAATAATTAATGAGAGACTTGGTATTGCGTGCATGAATCTAATCCTGTTAGTAAACGACAGTTTTGAGTTCTAAAACATTGAAAGTGTTTCAATTATATTGTGCTTGTTTCCATTTGCTGGGTGCCTGCGCTCATCATAAAGGGATAAGCAGGCTTAAATCTTGTCATTTTCAAAGTACTGTATATTGGCACTGTGCATTTGGCAAAATTGTTGGCATGCTCATTTCGATCAGTTGACGGTTTGTCATTCATGTAAAAGGGGACTTGGTCTAACCAGCTGCACTCTGCATTTTCGTTTGTTTGACTAAAAGAAAAAAGCATCTAGATGCTCTTCTGTGCCAGTTGTTTGCATGGTCTGAGACTTCTATAAAAAGCAATAATGCAGATTTGCGAAGTATGACAGCCTCAACAAAACTGCTAGCAGAATTAGAATGTTTTCACCCTGAGATTAGTAGGTATTTCAAAACAAATTGAACATTTAGAAAGGAGAAAAGTTGTTTCATAAAGGTTTTTTTGTAGATGAAAGATTAAAACGTGAAATAAGCTCTGAGAGAGCTCATTGTTTCAGGTAAAATTGGGTTACCTCTCTCAAGCAGCACTAGAAATTGTGCAAGCAATATTCTTTTTGCAATGAGCTATATTCAAAAGAACCAGTTGTACACTTTCTGTTTAATTTCCGAATCACTGTCAGTTTTAGAGCAAAAAATCTATGTTTTCAATTTCAGTTTTTTTTTCTCAGCAATTAAAGACATTTTTTTAATCATATGAGCGTAGGAGCACAAGGGAACAAAACAGTTTTAAAAACAACACAACACTTTTGATTTTCAAAGACATGTTTCGACTTAAAGCCATCTTCAGTTTAAAGTGAAGCTAATTACAGTTGCATGGTTATTTCTAAGCGTTTTCAAAAGTATAAAATTACAAACGGTAAAATTCTAATTAAAACAAAAGATAAGATTATATAAGCGTTTTCAAAAGTATAAAATTACAAACGGTAAAATTAAAACAAAAGATAAAAATTATTGTAGGTTTTAATGGAATATGCTATTTAAGATTTGTCTTAAATGAAAACAAAACTTGCTTAGAAGTTTGATTTTAGGTTCAACTTTAAGGTGCATTTAGCACTTTGAAAAAATGATTTTTAAAGATATTCGTCCAGAGATGAACAACAAAGGATTGTATATCTTGCACAGAAACAATCTTTTTAAAAATATGTATTCGGTATTCCCTGGGTATTCCCCATAGAGAAGAAAAAGCTTCTAAACAAAACTTTACCACATGGCCTTGTTTTGACTCAACTAAATCATTTTGCTGCTTTCATTTCATTGTTTTCTTTTTCTGTTCTACAAAAGGTCAAGAATTTGGAAAGAAAAACAAAATGAAGATGAGATTTAAATCTTACCATTTTATTGCCATGAAATCAGCAAAAAAAAATTAAATAGCGTTTACAACGATAAAAGAATCTTTAATCTTTACAAATAAGACTACAAGATTTTGGGGAAAAAACGAAATGAAGAGATTTTAACCTTTTAGGATAAGATTTTAACCTTACCATTTATTACTATGAAATCAACAAAAAAAGTTACCGTTTACAATGACAAAAGAACCCTTAGTCTTTACGAATAACAAGTTTTAACAAGCTTAGAAATGATTTCTTTGGCAAACATCCAACGCCACTTTGACGTATTGGTCAACAAAGGGCAGCAAATGAATGCTTGGTGTTTGACAAGTTGATAATCATTCTATTGTTAGAAAGTCTAACGCCGACAAATTCAATAGACAGCTTCATTTGCATTCTTGTAATAGCTTTATTCACTGGAGCTGATTACAAGTTGTTTTAGGATCTCTGTGTAGACGGACGCCTGGACAGAATCGGTGTATCGCAAAACACGAACGACGAGCACAGAGGTGTTTCGAACATAGGGCGTTACGTTACGATATCGGACCGCAATGACAACTCTTGAGGAAATTAAGCAACAAGAATCATCTCTGAAATACAAGGTGAGTTAAGATTCTTCATTCTTGTCCTTCTTAGATTGAGATAAACGATCGCTGTTGCACTGCCTACCATCTAAGTGGGAAATCTGATGATAAAACAACAGCTGGAAGTTTTAATACCACTCGCAAAATGCATGAACAATACACCTAATAGAGACACGTGCATGTATTTTTCTTCCATTGATTTCCCGTATTGAAGGCTTTCGAACCGAACATCATCAGACAGATACATTCCAACAGGAAACGGCCTTGTATAGAGCTCAACACTGCTCTTAATTGGTGCATTAGCACACCTAAGCCGTTTGCCAGCCGGAATGATGTTTCGCTTGTAGCATTTCGAACATTTGTCCCACTTAGACAGAATCAAACATTATCTTCGAATGGATGGTGAATAATTCCAATGTTACATTAACACTGCTTGAAATTATTTGCTAGTCTTGATAAGTTTAATTTGAGCAGCATTCTTCTATCTCGTAGACTGAGTTCAAGTTGGGAATATTTTTGCAAGATATTTTCCTTCGGTTTGAAGCGCTAGTTTCAGTCCATTGCACTAGTGCTCAGTGAAGCGATGTATATTTTGGTTGTTGTGGCGAATATATTTGGGAGATGTAAACATTTCACACTTTACTTGTTCACCTTTTTCAAAGACCTGTACTTTAGCTGTCATAAGCGCAACTTGACCAAAAATACATAAAAGTCGAAATATCGAACCAGATGAAAGGTATTTACTAATTAGGTTTCAAAACTATGACAGCCAAATCTTGCTCAGGAATTTGATATTTCATCTCCAAACATTTTGCTCCATAAACTGCAGGAAAAACAAAAAGTCTTAGTGGAGTTGAAACTCAATAAGCAGTTGAGCTACCCTCACTGTCAATATAATGTTATCATTTCTTTGCGTATTTTTTTTTTCAAATATTTTTATGACTCAAATGACCATTTTATAATTGTTGAATCATTTCTACTATTAAAATCAGCGAGCGATGTGTTGATGTGAAGACTACATTGACGGGTAAAATAGCATGCTAATCACAAAAACACATACTTTGAACATCTTCAAGAATACCAGTATCTTTTCATGACAAGAGTTTTTGTCCGAAATGATTTTAAGCTTTTAATCGATCAAATTTTGGGCCTAAATGTTTGCCAATGTTTGCATGTATACCGGGCAACCTTAATTTGCGATTTCATCTTAATGCGAAAAGTGATTTGATTGAATACAGACAGCTTTTTAAAAACCAAGGCATAAATCTTTGCTTTAGTAAAAACCGAGGCGAAGTCTGTCCAATTCAATCCAAGACAAAAAGCCTCAGGGTCTTGCAGAATATTTTTAACATTTTCACAATATATAACTAATTGAAAATTGCATGGCCTTTAATAATATTGATATAACTTAACCATGTTTACCATTCAACAGTTGGGATTAAAATTGAACAGAAACATCGCACATTAACACAGACATTTAACAGTTGTTAAAGTCACGCGCGTCTCCACGGCTCAAACTAAATCAACGCCACTAGACTGTCTGAAGATATGAGCAAATATCAGGGATTAAAATTGCACACGTTCTCTAGTTTAATGGTTGTATTTATATGCTGTTTTTCTTTTTTCTATTCCATTACATTAAACATATAATATTTAGTTTTTTTTTTGATGAAATGGAGTAACACGATATATTGAGATATTTCTTTATTGGTTTGCGTTATTTTCAAAATAATTTAGTTACTTGTCCAAAATCCAAAACTAACTTTTTAAAGTATAATAAAAAGCACATTTAACATCGCATATCAAATTAGAACGTTTTGAAGGACGCGGTTTTGTTGAAGCCCTCATAGCATTCTACCAAAAGAAATCTAAATATTATAATAATCGCTTCCCGAACTACAAATAGATTATTATTTTCGGATCAGTAGCTAGAAAACAAAGGAAACGGTAAAAGGCTCAAAATACCTTCTTTTGTGTGATGAAAATACCGAAAGAGTTCTTTGAATCACTCCATCAATATTATCATGAATATTGATAAATAGATTTACAACTTGTGATCGTGAGGCCGTTGGCAAATTCCATACAGCTGGCCTCCTGTTCATATTTTAGTCTTGTTGTAATAAAGAAAAACTTTCATGACTAAAATTATCATTTGAAATAGCAGATACACATTTATCCTGTTTAGTAAATTTTTACGTGCGAAAGAAAGAAATCGCGGTTAATGTTACTTGGCGTATTGTCTGAGTGTCTTTTTGTCAGATCCCCCGGTAACGCAGTGAACTTTTCGACCTTGTCTCACCTGATGAAAGGTCTATACGTATTAAACCGCTTACAAAAAACCTTTATTGCAATTTTCTTCCCTAAAATTATAGGCTTTTAGTTGTTTCATAAAGATAACTAAACTGTTAGATCATTTTGTTGTTTAGATCTATATGTACAATGTTCTTCGTTCCTAGAGTGACAACAGAAAAAGTAACCTTTTACATGAACCTTTAAATTCACACAACTCTAATTCTCTAAATTCCAAAAAAAAAAAAATCACCCAAAGGATAGCATGTACAAACATTATTTGCAATTTTTCACTTTTTTAGTTTTACAGGCAAAGATAAATACAAAACTACATTTTTGATTCCCCAGATATTTTTGATTACACGCTTTGGCGGTTTTGTTAGTACATGAAAAACTTGGTTTTCGACTGGTTTGTTGAATGTTCACGTTGAAATCAAAAACATATCCCAGTTCATTGCCTTAATATCTCGTCAGGTTTTTGTCTTAAAGTTTATGATTTTATGGTACACATCAAATGTCATTTTTCACTAATTTTGGGCATTTGAAGTAAACCTCATGTTTAAAATACAATCAATAAAATGAATAATTTAACGGTATTTCAGGAATCAGCGATAATCATTATTCTGTTATATTGGACTCTAGTCTCTTCCAAATCACTTTGGTTCAGCTATGAGCAAATTGTTTTGTTTGTTTGCCTTTTGTTTGTTTGTTACTAGTGAGTGCATTACGGAGCCCTCTGATCTCAAATGGAATTTACTTCAGAAATTAATTTGTCATCATTGTCGGCCTAAAAGGGCCACAATCTCACCTCTGATATTTTCTGTTCTTTTTAAAGAATCTTTAATAGAATCAAAATGTGCATTTTTATATTTAGACAAAGAAATAACCCAGATACTAATGCGGTGATTTGAGGTAGTTTTAGTTCGCTTAGATTGGTGCTGTGCCAAATCACTGGAGTTCTTAGTTCTTGCTGTCAGTAGGTCGGCATTTTACCGCAAACGTTTTTTAAATTTCTTCAAAATTATTTTTTCTAAAAAAACAGAAATTTTTTGTAAAACAAATGACACTCCGTACTCATGAGCTTTACTCGTCCATCATCAAAACTGTCCGCCGTTGTTTTTATAGAAACAACTATTCCAGCTGTTTCTATAGAAATAACTCAGTATTCCAACGCGTTTCAAATCAGAAATATAATTACCCAGTGGTTCTCCATCTTCACACAATTCAAGTTTTGTTATATGAATGGGCCGGACAAAACGAAACATTTTCAGTCTCAGTCGTTCTTGTTTTTTAAGAATTGAGTTGCGAGTAATAAGTGTTATAAATTCCTTTGTGAGACCCTATTTGTTGCACGGAGACTTTCTTTCTAAAGATCTACAAGGTTTGCGGGGCTCGACTTTTACGGTCGCCCGGTCGTCAGATACAACTGATATCTTCGTGGGGCGACCAAGAGTAGTAGTTTCTAGAGGCTTCCTCTGGTCGACTAGAATCAACTAAATTGATATATATTGCCTGTCACATGTTTATTTTTTAAGCCCCGTCTACACCAGCAATTTTTATGTGACAATTTTTATTTGCCAGTGAACGCCCCGTCTAAACGAGCACTTTTTATTTGAAAACAAAAGATTGGAGACTGGGATCTATGGATGACATAAAAAAAATTGCCAATTTTATGTGTTGTCTCGTCTACACGGACAATTTTTTGTATGAGACAATTTTTATTTGCCACATAAAAACTAACACGCCAGTTTTTCAACAAATATAATTGTCATACAAACATTGGTCAATTTTATTCATCTATACGAGCAAATAAAAATTGTCACATATTATTATAAAGTTTTCAGAAAATGATTTATTTGCGTTATTTTGAATTTTACTCCACGGCCAAACTTGCTTATTCTGTTTTAAAAGCAAATTAAAAGGTCACAGTTTGTAGCAATTATATTTGGAGTGATTGACATCAGATCTGCTTCAACTTTAGCGGTTTTCAATTTTTTATAGGTAAAATCATTAAGGAAACCCATTAAAATTATATTCATTAGGCCTAGTTCATACGTCGAATATAACTCAGAGGAATTTAATTCACATTATATTCGTCGATTAGTCGACATAAAGTGCTGTCCGATTCAGACGACGAATTTAATGAAACGGGATGCTGTATGGACGTTTTATCCGTCTTTGAGAGACAGATAAAACGTCTTGGAAGAATTTAATTCTTCGGACGAATTTAATTCATTTTATACACCGCAGGATCGTCGAATTTTATTGCATGGACAGCTTCAAAATAAATTCGTCTACATTAAATTTGACGATCGTGCGAAGTATGCGGAAAAGGGCCTTAGTCGTTAGCTGCAAAATCTTGAATTGTAATTTGTATTTCTCAAAAGATAAAGCCGACTTGTCGACACCCTAGCTAGAAACCTAATCTTTTCACTTTTCCTACAGAATTAAGTTACGATCCACGCGGTGCACATTACTATCTTGCAATTGCATTACAATACTTCGATCTGTGTTACTTTAAAATTTTAAATAAAAAAGTACAAACTGAAACACTTTTATAGCTGTTTGAGTTACTTTTTTTTAGGGCGACCTCAACTTTTGAGGAACAACTAAAAATATGTATCTTGGTTGCCCCATGCACAACAAGACATGTTTTAAAACCGAGCCCTTGTTTGCCATGTGATAAATTTTATTTGTAAAATTCACATTTCAAGGCGATGTTACACTGCAAAACTTTTCTCAGCCTTGTGAACGTTTCATACTAAGAATTTTCAGACTCAAGTTTTTACAAATTAAAGGTTTTTATAAAAAGTTTGTATATCTGATTGTGAATTTTCGGACTCTTGACGAATTATAAAAGAAGACTTGGTTTTCTTTTCTACAGTTTTACTTTAAAAAGTGAAAGCTTCAGCGGGACCGCACACGCGGGACCGATACGCCAGCTTATCTTGCACGTTCCAGAGATAATTTTAATTCTCAAACGCAGTGATTTTAGAGATGAAATCTGTTTTTCAGCTGTTTTTGTGCTTCAAAGTTGTTTCCAGCAAGGCTGGATAAAAGATAAAAGATATAGAAAAAGGATAGTTGTAGATCAGTAGCTCTATTCAGGTTGCAATGGACGCTTCTGTTTTTATTCAGCCACAGTGTAAATTATATAAAGAGGGAATCTTTTTTTTTCCTTTATAGATTGTCAACGTTTAATACCGCTTTTAAACCTGGTTTTCATGTAGTTTTATCTATGGTACTTTCAGATGAAACCGTTTCATTTGACATGCAGATGCAACACCTTACATACGCCGCCAAATACGACAGACACAACTTGTTGTATGAGATAATCGATCGATTCTGCGATGCCATTTAAAAAGTAAACGATAGATAGTTATATAGAACGGTCCCAAAATTGCAAATAAATCTGAGTTTTTCTTGTGTTGTACCCGTCAGTAAGTAGATAGCAATGTGACTTTCTCCAAACAAGTTGTTAATTGTGTAAATGTAGAGAAATATGTTTCTGGTTTTAAAAATAAAAAGGTTTATAATGGCATTCGCATATTTTTTCTTTCAAACAAAAACCTGACAATATATTTTGCTAACGTTAATACCATTTCTTGATAGGACCGCTGTAATGTATGGTCAGCGGGGTTACGCATAGACTATGTTGTAGCATTCTCGTCCCCTTCGCACCGCCGGCTAAGAAAAACGTTCGGCTTTGGGGACGAGAATGATGAAAAACGGTGTTGTAGGAGAAACACAATCTTGTTCCCAGGGTTCTCTCCTGAGAGACAACCCTGGGAACGAGGTTGACATGGCGACAGGCTGCGACTCCCTTCTCGTCCCCAGAGCCCAACGTTTTTCTTAGCCCTGGGAACAAGAATGGGCGAATTTTTGTGTCGTTTCTTTGTTATGCAATGGTCAGTGGTTAACATATCCAAATAATGTATGAGTAATTTCAAAGAAATCCTGTTATACAGATACATCATTTTATGTGAAGTATTATTTTTATGTTTTTTTTTTTTTTATGTTTACCGCTTATTTTGGAGTAGTCTTCAGCAACACACATTCAGATCCAGTTCTCAAATACGTTATTTAAAGAAACATTGAATTACATAGATACGTAGGGGCAAATACTTGATATAGCCAGTTTACTTTAAATGGTACAAAGACCTTACTTCGTTTGCATTCGCCAGCAAAACTCAACTGCAACTTTTTTGCACTATTTTAAGCAATAATTATAAGTATTTCCACAGGCTTCCCAAGCTGGAAGTTAGTCAAATTAAAAATTTCCATACAAAGTCTTATAAAATTTAGTCAAATTTTCAACAACAAAAATATTGTAAATAAAGTTCACCTACCTTGAGTTCATCTTGTGTATGTGTCTTGTGTATATTTTGGGTGCGATTGGAGGAGTTCTAGAGGAATTTTTTGCGATCGCTCTTCTACTCTCTAAAAAGAAGAGAAGGCTTGCAACTTTGATTTGAAACCTTCCCAACGCTAGGCACCATAATTCCCGTGATACAAACCAAATCAATTTAAAAATCTGCCGACATGTGCCTTAAAAACCCAGTACCATTTCACACCAATCGGTTTGCAAAAATTCATATTCATCATTTTCGCAATAAGAGCTTGGGCTGCTTGTGTTTTTGACTAAATATCTGGTGTTGTCATTTTCTCAGAGCATTTGTTCCTCTTGGTGGTAATTTCATTTCGTGTTGGGAGGCACAAAGTATTTAACCCTAAAAATTGTAAGAGCTTCCGGCAGAGAGTAAAACGTATTGATAAATCAATTATTTAAGACGCTAAATAAGTTTTGCGATGAAGGCCGGTTCACAATGACTGGTTATGTGCTTTTGGAGTTCTACGGCTACAAATCTGGTTATTAGATTCTTGTTTTGTTTAAATAATGATTTATTTTTTTTAAAAACTGATAAGAACGATTTCAAAGATTACGGGGACAATAATAATATCAGTGCTCCGATCTCAAAATTCAAAGTGCGGCTGCAGAGATGCTGCTCTTAGTTAACAAAATTTGTAACGCATGAAAAATATGTGTTTAGAAATGCTTGTCTGGGAACAAAAACCATTTTCCATTTCTTTAAAAAACGTAATAAATCATTCTAGTCAAAATGAATCGCAAGTGTTCCTACGTTAAAATGTGAAAGGTATTTTAAAAGGTTAACATTTTTATCTGATTACTAATTCTAGCTCTAGGCTAGAATAATCACCGAATCGGTTATTGTCAGGGCCCACAACTCAGTCAATTTGTCATATACACCTGTATGTTACCCAGATTTAAAATTAATAGCGCATCTTCAATTTATTGATTTACTTTGGATTTTGAACATGACAAGTCTTGTTAGATAATTATTTTATCTTTTATTACAGCAGATATTTCATTCTTTCTAGAAACAATTCAAGCAGATGTTGTTTTTCTATGCGACAAATAAAAGCTATTTAAAAATTGCAAAATTTGACAGGAGTTGTCTAACCTCCGGCTTAATAAATGTCTATATTTGTTCGTTAAGTTACATCAGTCGTCTGAGCTAGTTTAAAAATGGTAGTTATCGAAAACACTGGCTGCCATGTCAAATTTGTTAAGCTTAGTGGAGCTTTATCCGTTTTTTATATTTGTAAAATGTGATTTATACAATTGATAGAATTGACATGATTTGTTTTAGACCCCATAGTTACTGATCTCTTTGTGTAGCCTAATTCAACTTTATTTTGAATTGAAATGAAATTGTTTTAAATTTGACCAAAAATGATGAAATCGCGCACCACACCACGTTTTGTAGTAAAAGGGCAGGGCAATTGTTAAAAGATAATTTTTATTCAGTTGAACGATTAACAATATCTCAAATTTTGCTTATTTAAACTTTGAGTAAAAATTTCCAAATGCGTTGCTAATTACAAGAAGTTAGCGTACACATTTTTTACTAAAATCTTTAAATTAAATGGAAAGTTTGTTTCCTTATCATCTAATTCAGATTTATTAAATTTCCTTTTTTCAGCTTGAAAATACAAAAAGAATTGAAGAAAGAAGAGCACTACGAAAAGAGCTGAGAGAATTAAGAGAGAGAAAAGAGAAACTAATTGACGAAAATGGAAATCTACGAGCATCGTCGAGTACTCAAAAAGTTGCTTCCAAATTCACAATGAATGTTGGTAGCTTGAATAATACCTCGAATGAAAAGCCGGCTTCACGCTTTATAAACTCTGAACCTGCGACAAAAAGAGCGTCACCTGAGGTGCAGAGAAGCACACGCAGTACGTACAGTTTTCAAATGAGCTCAAATAAAGAAGCAGAGGAGAAGAAACCTGCAGGATATGGGGTAAAAAATGCCAACGAAGAAAGCAATAGAGGAAAAGAAAATGAGGGAAAAAACAAAGTTCCAACTCGAATGTCTCGACGCGCATCACTTGCAGAACTTTTTAAACTTGAAAGCGGAGCATCGCCTAAACAGGCGACAAAACCCGTTGAAACTGTTAGACCACAGATTGTAGCTCCGCCACGCACAGCGCACGATTCAGATCGAGAAACTCAGGCAAAGTACGATTTGATGAGGAACATAAGCCGCTTGCGTTGCCGGCGTCGCTCTATTCGCGATATTCAAACGCAAAATAACAAAGAAGAGTTAGAAGGACTTATGTATGTTAAAACAGGCGGTGCCGTTAAACTTGTGAGTACAACTGAAGGCGAGGAACAA
Source organism: Zoanthus solanderi (assembly GCA_024336925.2). Classification (NCBI taxonomy): domain Eukaryota; kingdom Metazoa; phylum Cnidaria; class Anthozoa; order Zoantharia; family Zoanthidae; genus Zoanthus; species Zoanthus solanderi. The sequence continues at coordinate 11,905 of JANCMA020041883.1, forward strand.
ACAAAGGAACAGCGTCGCATTCGACGCGTTTCGCGTAAAGAAAGCGCGGACAAATTAAATGTTCATGCAGGTAGCCTCTCAGTTAAAGAAGAGAAGGAGTTAGATGCTTTGCCTGAAGAACGCACTTCAACCAAGGCTAGAAAAGCTCCTTCTACCCGGCAGGAGATTAAGACCCAACCTGGAATGTTTGGTATAAGCTATGGCACACCTAACCGACCTGGACCGGATTCGAAAGCATTTCAACAAACTCAGTCCAGGCCTCTATCAGCAAGTAACCAACGAGGGAGACCGGAACCAAAGTCATTTCTATCAAATGGCGTAAGTACTATACTTCATCGCTTTCATTTTATTTTTATTATATGTTATTAAGTAGAACAGAGGTAATTGTTAAATTTTCCAATAGGGAAACCGTAGTACTTTGCACAAACAATAATTTGCAATTACGTTACATGGAAGAATAAGTAGGGTAGGCCTGGGAACTAATTAATTGGAGTCTAGTTGTACGACGTAATGCCTTAATGAGACCCGATTTTTAATTTAAGTGCGAGATATTTAACGTAGAAAGGTTTCTCCATTTTTGTTCATGTTTTTCTTGTTTTTCATTACTAGAAGCAATTTTTTTTTCTCTTTCTTTGGCTACACTTACTATAAAAAGAAGTTGCGGAGTAAACGTTTTATTTTTCGATAATTTAAGGCTTTGCAATTAAATTTTTTGTAGCAAAATTGTGTTATTAACACCAGTATCCGATTCGTCAACACTTTATGCGAAACAGATTTTACAAGAAGTGATATGCCCGATATTGATGGAAATCATCATCCTCTTTCGTTTACTGTCCCTAGTTTCCCACTCCTGGGGTTGGACGTGATATGAGTAACCTCCACTGTTTTCTATCCTCTGCCGTATCTTCTGTGATGTTTAACTTTCTCATATCTTCTTCCACTACCTTACTCCAGGTCTTCTTTGGCCTACCTACTGGCCTTCTACCTTCCACTTCCAGCTCCACCGCTCTCCTAAGTATGTTATTCTCATCCCTACGTTTTACATGACCAAACCATCTCAACCTTGTTTTTCTTTATAATTATTTTATGTTCAAAGCTCTCTACCCCACATTTTTTTCTGATCTTTTCATTAGAAACAAATCACATCATTATATTAAAATTAATATTACAATTATTAGGATTATCAAACCTGGAACAACTGAAATCATAGCAGCAGCTACAAGTCCTGCACTAGCATCCTGTGAAAAATAACACACACTATATTAATAATTATGAAAATATTAATTAATATAATAGATAATAAGAAAAAGACCTGCATATTTGTATGAAACCTCCTTTGAAGTTAATGTGGTTTGAGATGTGTTTAAGTGAAGAAAATAATGGGCCCGAGGGATCCTCATGCAGCTAACAAAACTATCACATCAGTAATCTGCTATGTTGCCAGCGTGGTGGTACCTGATAGTGTAGTGGTTAGCATGTCCGACTAGTAATCCAGGGAGACGTGGGTTCGAGTGCCACTCAGGGCAAAACACCGATTTTTTCTGATAAGTGTGTTGGAATGAGAGAAAATTATTATTACCATGTTTTATTATAATAAATAAGACCTTTAGTAAGTAGTTGTTTTTATCAAAAATGAAGTTCTGCGACTGAACTTTTTATACTTAAATAAGTTTGCTGCTACAGTACATCATCATCATCATCATTTTTAAACGTCTATTTTCCATGCTTGCATGGGTTAGAAGGGTTTCTTAATAGCTATCTTTTACTCAGTTTGTTCATGATAAATCTTCAGAGATCTTAAATCACTATCCATGACTTGCTATCAAGTATTTCAAGGTCTACATATATTTGTAAAAACAAAAGGAAATAAAAGAATAGAGATGTGTTATCTATCTCTACATCAATACATAACCACCTCTCTCTTTACCTCCCAAACATTCACTCCAACAAAAGACTACAATCCAAAACGTCAGTTTTCACAGTTCTATTCTGACACTACCTTATATGTTTATTAAATTGTAAAGTTCTACTCAGGAGTTTCATAAAGGGCCAGGCACCGGGCATATTGACCAACTGTGAAGACCGCTTTGCCCAGCTGGTTTTAGCATCTCTGCAAATATAAACTTTGAATATTTTAGAGCTTTGCATAAACTTTGCCTGGGTGCCGAATCCAAATGCCCTCCTGCTCTAAACCTTAATGAAACCCCTGCCTACTACTAAAAAAAGCAAATTTCTGTTGCTACCAGCTTATATTCAGAAAAGTTAACATAAATCCAAACAGAAAATCAGCTCATTCAAACAATCTTGGGTATTGGTACCAACAGGAAGCCCAGAGATTAGTGTTACTAAATATTAATATTAACGCAAGGCTGTCCATCCAATTTTGATCTGGGTTTATCCCCGTAAACGGGGGTGGCTGGATTTACCCCTCTCTAACAGCAATCTTTCCAACTCCCACTTTCCATCTCACTCGATTTAAGGCATCCTCCTTCTCCAAACCAACACTCTTGCTCTCCTTCTCCACTTGCGTCTTCCACGTCTTCACTGGTTGTCCTCACATCCTCTTGCCCTTCACTTCAAACTCCAATGCTTTTCCCAAAACATGCTAAGGTTCTAAAACAATTTCTGTTACAGACAAAGTAGAGTTTACCTTGAGCTCCTTGGTCAGCTGATAGGTAACAAGTGTAGTAAGTGAGGAGAACAAAGGTGCCAGAAACACACATACATTCCTAATCTCAATGGTGACATGGAAAAAATGAAGTATGTGATACAAAACTGTTGATGTTACCATCAGACCTGAAACAAAAAAAACAAACAAAAATGATGGTTATACAGGGTTCAAAATAGCAGCTGGCTGCTGGCGATTGCCAGCTGATTTTGGACTTTGCTGCCGATTTTTATTTCCACAAGTACATAACTCAAACTGGGGTTGTCAGCGACTATTTTTTGAAAAATCAATCATTGTAACTAAAAATAAAATTATTTTACTTTTGAAATAAGCTTTGTTTTTCATTTATTAACATTTGCAAATTGATACTAAAATAAATTTGCTTTTTTGGTTGCTTCATGACTTCATGCCTCATTGGCGTCTGTTGTTGTCGAAAACAAAGTAAACATGATCATATTCTTATCAGTTGATTGAAAGATACATTGTTCAAAAACCAACCTAAACTCAGTGGAATTTGGTTTATAATATTTATCTTTCTGCCAGATTGCTCAATCTAAACTATTACTATTAGTCTTGGCCAGGAATCCAAACTCATGCCATCTTGAATTTTTCAATCAAACTGCTCATGCACATAGCACTGTCAACCTCGTGCCCTTCCCCTTTGTAAAAAGAACATTTAACCTCCAAAAAACAGCCGTCGAAAATTTTGGTCCAAATAAAACAGCCTACAAAGTAAGACAGATTTTCTGAACGTTATTTTGAACCCTGTTATAATCAATGAATGAATGAACAAGTGAATGGATGAAAGAATGAATGAACAGATTATGAGTGGCAAAATTTTCTTAAAAATAGTTGATTTTTTAATTTATTTGTCAAATTAAAAGTTTAAAAACACAAACCTGGATAAATTGTGCCACCTATGATTCGACCAAGTGGATACCATGCTCTATCATCAAACCAGTTATGGAACTTGTAAAATCCTTCCTCTGCAAGAAACCTTGTCGTTCTATAATTAAAATACCTAAAACGACAAGAATAAATTTACAAACTTATTAACTGTTTCTAGAGTCAATTCCCTTATACAATATTAAACTCATTAATGGTTAGATAGGTTTCTTATCAATCAATACAATTTTGATCTGGGTTTATCCCCGTAAATGGGGGTGGCCGGATTAACCCCACTCTAACAGCAATCTCTCCAACTCCCACTCTCCATCTCGCTCGGTTCATGGTATCTTTTTACTCCAAACCAACACTCTTGCTCTCCTTCTCCTTAATGACTAGCTATCTTCCACTCGGTTTGAAGAGCTGAGACAATAATTCATACATCATTGTTTGCACCATGGTAAAAACTCAGTCTCCAAAAAAATGTAGCATTTCAAATAGACTTTCAAATGTAATCTTTTCATGTTTGACTTTATGACCCATGAAAATACCTAGAAACAAGATAAAATATTTGATTTCACCGATATATTCTATGGTACTTATAAAAAGTTCATTTTCAAGGACTTTCCTGGCCAAATACTCATTCTAGATGTTTTTCAGACTTGGATTTCAAATTTTAACTTTTTCTACGACTTTTTGGATTTTCCAGCATCCAAATGAGTGCTGTTCAATCCTAATGGACTTTACAACATTTATATTTTAAATTAAATAAAATTTTGTGTGTGTGTGTGTGTTCAATATGGACTAAAAAAATGCCCCAAGAGTTTTTGAAAAAAAAAAAATGTTATATTTCAGTACACTGCACAAAATTTACACCTGGACCCCCGGACAATGTTTTTTAAAGATTTGGGTCTT
>JANCMA020041979.1:0-16368 GCA_024336925.2 Zoanthus solanderi
ATACAGAAAGGAGGAGGTCTGATATTTCAAATAAGCCCTACGACTTCTTATCAGATCTCCTCGCCATTAATATATATATTCCTCTTTATTTGTATTAATACTGGAATGTGTAAAATTCTGTTTAATGGCAAATAAACTGTTATACTGTTAATAACCGGGGGGCTGGGTTGCAGTAAACGGAGGGTCACTAGGTCATTGGCGTACAGCAAGTCCCATAGTCTGTTATTTTTTTTATTATTATTTTATTATTATTTACAATTGTAATTTGTGTAAAACGACATTAGCATTTAGGGTTATATATAGAGGATATTACACTGTGGAGCGAACATATGAAGTTTATCTTCGAGTGTAAATCATTTTTCCATGAGAAGATAAACTTCATATGCTCAAGCTAACGTGTAATTTTCTTTTTATTACATAGATGTGAGTGTTTCGAAAATAACAAAAAACTAGACAAAAAACAAAGGAATGACGTCAGCGAACAGTGATATCTTCACATGGAAAATATGTCACTCGTATCCCGGATGTAGTTTCATGAAATCTACGAGTGGCGTATTTTACAGTAAAACACTCATATCTATGTAATAAAAGTTCATGTTAAGACTCAGTAAAAAATCGTTGTCGTTGTAGTCAGTGACAACTGCCAACTCGAAAATGGTCTTTTTAGCTTATGAAAACACTTTCACGCAGTTTCTTGGGTTTGCTGAAACGACTTTGTGATTCGCTTACCACTGATCCATGCATTGTGAAGTGGTGTTGAATACTGGCTGATAACGAAGCTGTGACGATAGCTGTAAATATGGCAATAATGATAATCCCGACTATGATCCATATGATACAAAATAATCGCGCCAGAAAAGATTTCGGTGCACGATCACCATACCTTTAATACAAACAAAGATTTTTAGTAACAAACGACTCATTTCAATTTTGTTTTAACATTAACATGTTTTGACGGAAACTTCTGCCTTGTTCATTTTTAATGCGTAAAAAAATTGGATATAATATATAAAGACTGGCTAGGCTAAACATTGTAATTAAAATAACAACTTTTTAAAAATTACCTTCTTAATCAGTCTTTATATTCTGCAGTATGTCAGGCACTTGCATTAACATTGGGGAAGGCAAAGATTTCTTCCGAAACATGTATGTTAAACCAAAGTTTAATATGAAACTAGTAATTTTACATTAGTCTACCTTTTGGAAAAAGATTTAGCAGTCAAAATATTTAAAGACTTGGGTCAAAGCCGGCTCGTTTTAGCTTCTTATCTTAGTACAACAGTTCTAACTCATCTCGAATAAGGAATTTATACCCTAGAAGGTTCACAGTCACTATACCTTCAATACAAACAAAGACTTATGACAGTCAAAAGATCTAAAGATTTGAAAATAAATCAAAGCCTGCTCGTGTCAGCTTCCTATCCTAATATGACAGTTCTAAGTCTTCTCGAATAAAGAAGTTAAACCATACATAGGTGTACGGTCACCATACGTTGAATACAAACAAATATGCTTTATGAGCCAAAAAATCTAAAGACTTAGAAATAAGTCAAAGACTACTCATGTTATCTTCTTATCCTAATATGACAAATCTAAGTCTTCTCGAATAAAGAATTTAAACCGTACAAGGTTCACAGTCACCATAAATTCAATACAAACAATGCCTTATGATTCAAAAGAATTAAAGATTTGAAAATAAATCAAAGCCTGCTCGTGTTAGCTTCCTATCCTAATATGACAGTTTTAAGTCATCTCGGATAAGGAAGTTAAACCGTACAAGGTGCGCAGTCACCACATCTTCAATACAAACAATGCCTTATAAGTCAAAAGATCTAAAGATTTGAAAATAAATCAAAGCCTGCTAGTGTTAGCTTCCTATCCTAATATGACAGTTATAAGTCATCTCGGAAGTTAAACCTTACAAGGTGCGCAGTCACCATGATATCTTCAATACAAACAAAGATTTATGAAAGTCAAAAGGTTTAAAGACTTGGAAAATAAATAAAAGCCTGCTCGTTTTTAGCGTCTTTTTTTAATGACAGTTCTAAGCCTTCTAGGATAAGGAAGTTAAACCGTACTTAGGTGCACATTCAACATACCTTCAATACAAACAAAGCTTTATGATTCAAAAGATGTAAAGACATAGAATAGAAGGCAAGAATATTCCGTCGTAAAAAAGGCAGAGAGTAAGAGAACGGGCACATAAATTATATATTTTCTTATCTGAATTAAGGTGATTCGCGTATCTAAAAGGAAGAGTAACACTACGACAAATATTTGCAATTTATCTTGTCTTTCTTTCCATATTCATGTTACCCTATCATTATGGATAGGATGCTTCCTCAGTTAACCGTCCCTCGATTAACCGTCCCTCGATTAACCGTTCCTCGATTAAGCATCCCTCGATTACCCGTTCCTCGATTACCCTTCCCTCGATTACCCTCCCTTGATTATCCGTCCTTCGATTACCCGTCCCTCGATAACCCTCTTTCGATCAACCGTCCCTCGATCAACCGTCTCTCAATTATCTCTCCCACGTTTATCCATCTTAAGGTACAAATTACACAACAATTCGTACCTTACTGCATAAAAACAATTAAAGTAATCGACCGACACCTTCAGTTCGTCACAAAATACTGACCCACTGTAATTGCGGCCTACCTTTGACAGGAAAGCAGTAGAAGTTTGACGGCAGCTACCTTTTTTCGTGAACTTTACAAAATTCATACTTCTTCTTTTTGGACTTCAATTTCGTGAGATTTTTACCAATGAAAAATAAATTAACCGGCCTTTTCTGCTTATCCGACCCCTTGTCAAAAACGTTCGTCCCGTATCGGCCGTATAATCGAGGAAGCACTGTACTTGTTAAAGAGCACAGTACCATTGCAACTTGTGCTATGGCCGTGTTCCTTGTTGTTATAACAACTTACGCTAATCAAAACTTACCCGACAGTTGTCATAGTAACGAAAGCCCACCAGAATCCTTCCCAAGTTCCGGTAATAAAAGGACGAGGAAATTCATCTGGGTTTTTAATTCGATCCTGGTATTAAAAAAACAAACGATTAGCAAATGGTCGACTAAAAGCAGTAAATTGATTGCAGTTTTTAAAAAAGTTACGTTTTATTCCAAAAGGCAAAATAATAATAATAATATAATAATAATGATGATGATGATGATGATCGATTTTTATATAGCGCTTAATCTTGAAGCTCTAAGCGCTTTACAATTAAATACAGTTGTTTTAACAGTTGAGGGTCTGAGATAGTCCGCAACAGCGGCTCACATATATTAACAACCGTAAATGCCCTCATTGAAGAAGACAGACCACAAACACTGGGATCACTACCCAGCTCTTTTCGATAATGCAAGTGCGTGGGGTTTCTTTTAAGTTCCCCGGTAGAATGTCGGGAGACTGGATCTACGGTTTAACGTCCTTATCCGAGAAAACGCAAAGGTTTAACCATTTGCAGATGTTAGGGCAAAGGCAGCACCTTCTCCTCAATTATTTTAAGACCCTGAGTGGTGGTCCGGCCGGGAATCGAACCAGAGCCTCGCACACAATAGACTGGCACCTTACCAACTAGGCTAACCAGACGGCATACATACAAAATACATTTGTCGATGTATCTCACATCTTCCTCAGTTACAAGGTGACAAGAATAACAATCTAAAATTACATACACGCGTCGAATAATGAGCACTTCTCTTTTGACAAGTTCTCAAATATTTATAAGCCCCACAAAGACAATTTTTACAATTTATCTTGTCTTCCTTTCCATAACCATGTTACCCTCGCTGTTTTGAAATCATAGATTCTTTCCCAAAACAATATCACTTAAAACTCGCAAACTCTTTGCGCATCAACTGGCAAAAATCAAATTTCAATTTTCAGTTCAAATACACTAATCAAACACTCGCACATTTATTTCTAGCTGGTCGCGCATTACGGGCCATGAATTAAACGTTTTACTTGTGTGAGACACATCCAAAACATATCTTTTGGAATAAAAAGTAGCGTTATTTTTTATAGAACTGCAAACAGTTAAAACCAGATGAACATACACTTTCTCTATAACATTTGTTCCTATGTCACCAAAAGTTGATGATATAAATAAATATGTAAATATTAAGCCCTAATGCAACTCCCTGGGCTGTTGTTTTTCGATCGCAATCTGACTTCGAGGGTTTTTCTCCGGGTGCTCCGGTATTTATCCCTCTGCAAATTCGACTTTCATGCCAATATCTAAGCCGTCGAGCGATTAAACATTAGCCTCTGGGTAGTAATGGCAATCTCTTCCCAAGAAATTGACGTTAAACAAAGTTTTTTTTTGTTTTTTTTTTATATTTGGATGGCGCGGTTGGCGCAGTTGGTAAGATTTCTGCTTTCTAACCATAAGGTCCCCAGTTCGATCTCGGCTTTGCCGAGAATAGAATATTTGTGCAGCATTCTTTTCCGCCTAAGCTAAACTAGCTTTCCATCCTTCCGGAGTAGGTAAATGAGTACCAGCGTTTGCTGGGAGCTAACCTGCAATGGATTAGTGACCCATCCAGGGGGAGCCAAAGACTCTCATCCCGCGTAACGCTATGTACAGAAACTGGAGACTAATTTAATTCGTTCTCAAAACATTTCAGATCTAGACATTGTTGACAAGCAAGTGTCTTCAATACAAGGGATACATCTTCCGAAATACAGGAAAGAAGGGCAATACCCGGTAGGTGTTATTATTATATTGTTATATTACATCTTCTGTCTTTTCTGCCACTCATTAACAGCACAAAAACTTCACCTGTGTATTGTACAAAGCAACTACAAATAACAAATGCGTGCTTATATCTTATTTGAAGCCGCTAATATGGTCACTAAGGGGATTATTCCTTTAATTCTGATACCGTAAATAAAAGTAAGCCTGAATGTTAGCAGCCATGGACAGCTGTTTAAACCTTATTAGGCCTTGTTAACATTACCCCTTAAATTTACCATAAACAATAGTGAGCCTGAATTATGTTAGCAGCCATGGACAGCTGTTTAGACCTTATTAGGCCTTGTTAACATTATCCCTTAAATCTACCATAAACAATAGTGAACCTAAATGTTAGCAGCGATGGACAGCTGTTTCGGTCCTATTAAGCTTTATCAGCGTGGCATAGCTAGCAAACAGGCTCAGGTTCCCACAGAAGATAAATGGAAATAAAGATCAAGTAAAAATAGCACATGAGTGCTGATAGCTAACTTGAAGCCGATAATATGTGCACTTGTGCGACGTTTGTAGAGAGCATTACCTCATAAATCAATCGTAAATAAAAGTGAGGCTGACTATTAACAGCCATGGGCAACTGTTTTAGTCCTTTTAAGCCATATCAGTGTCAATTTTTGTTTATAAATGGAATGCTGCGTCGGTGTTTCTACAGAAACAGTTTTACAAGTTGTTAAATTTTACACCATAGTGAATAGAGAAAAATGTTTTAAAAAAACTGACGTTTCGGACTGTTGTCCTTCGTCGGAGTGAATGACGTTCACTCCAAAAGAATTCTGAATCACTGACGAGAATCGAGCGCGCAACCCTCTTATCTAGAAATAAAATTTAGAGCAAAGAAACGCTTTTCTTTTTCAGATGTTATCGCAATAATTATGCTGGAATAGTTTTAATCAATCGAAACACGGTCTTATAACTAAGGGTGCATTTCTTTGGGAAAATTCCTAATCCGGATTCTGAATCTAAAAAGGGATTTTTCGACTTATGTCCAGAAATGCAAGCAATTACGACAAATGTAAGGATCTTTAATTTTTCTCATTAACATAAACTTTGCAGTTTTCGCAGTTTTCGCAGTTTTCGCAGAGGATCGTTAGATTTTCTCATTAACATAAATCCTGCAGTTTTCGCTGTTTTCGCAGGATCTTTAGTTTTTCTCATTAACATAAATCTTTCATTTTTTGTGGTTTTCGCAGTTTTCGCAGAAGGTCTTTAGTTTTTCTCATTAATATTAAATCGTACAGTTTTCGTTGTATGATTGCGAAGAATTGCAGTTTTAGCATTTTTCGTAATTGCACGCATTTCTGGACATATCTCGATTTTTCGTTTCTTTGTTAAAATCCAAAAAAGGATTATGAATCCAATGAATCCGCTCACGACGAGGATTCAATGGATTAATCTGAATCCGGATTTTTAGAATTCGTCGCTTTTGCGTTTCTTTGTGAAAGAATTGGGAAAAAATACAGGTGGCAAGCGGTCTTTGCGCTAAAATCGTAGCCCGGGAAAGATCCGTTTTTGGATTTTTCGGTTTTTTCGCAGAAAAGAATCCGCTATTAATCTCTTTTAGGTTTCTTTGTTTTTGCCAAAGAAATGCACCCTATAATATGATCGATAATGGAAGACAATTTATAACCATTACAACAATGTTGTTAGGAAAAGTTTTCATTAAATGTACAAAAAAACCGTTAATTCTATATTGTAGAAAAACATTTAAAATAAAGTACAATAACTTTACCACATTATCCATTCATTAAAAAGCAATTTAAGTTACATTTATTAAAAAAATTATTAAATACAAAAACGATTAAAGCATATTACATTTTCCAAACATATTTCATAATTATCAAATTCAATCAATTAGTTCATGACAAAAACGACTGTTTGATTTAAGTCAAGTCTCACTGAAAAATTATTTTTCTAGATTCTTTCCACTAATTTTTATCCAATTTGCAAGATTGGATAAAAATTTTTAACGACTAATGCGATAACGAGGAAAATTTCTATGCTCGTTTCAAATTTATGTGTATAAATAAAAATCGTTCATCAATTCCTGAATGATCTTGTTTTAATCATTTTGGTTAATTATTTTTATATTAAAGGCAATTTATTATTTTTCAGACCAGAGGTTGAAACATTGTCAATAATCTTCATGATTCAATGTCATTTTATATTCGACATTCAGTCTCGCGTGTGGAGGCGTTTGAGTTGAACGTGGGCTAACTTTTAACTTTTTAAGATTAAAGATAAAATACGAAGTACGTTAAAGGTCGAAATTTCGTTTCGGATAAGAAACGGGAAAAAGTCCTGTAAATTTACGTTTTAAATTTCAGGTTTGGGTGATTGGATGCGTTTGTGATGGCGAAGATGTATAGTAATCTATCAATATAAAAATAAAAGTCTCGGTCCAACTCAGGGTTAATTTTTAAAGCAATGATCCTTTTGGAAAAAGTATATCCTGGTTCGAACTAAAAAATTTTTGTTGACGTGTTACGAGCACTATAGCATTTCCTTTAAGAAAATAAAAACATTCTAGGACTTAGTGTTGTTTTTAAAATATAGAGTTAAGATAAGTTAGCTTTTGGACACGTCAGGTTTGGCCCGGAATGGAACAAATAACCTTATATTCAAACGACCTTTTAATTAGAACTTGTCGCAGAAAAATAACTTATTATCTAAGAACAAGTTAAGAACAAACCCAGGAACTTTTGAATTTTACTATAATCTTTTCAGGTATACATGCATATTTATTGGGAAACACCACGTATCTTTAGGCAATTCTTTTTTTTTTTTTAATCATACCAGAAAGATGTATCTCGGTTACTATTCTTCGAAGTTGCTAAAATGTGATTTTTTTCAGTCAAACTTTCAGTTAGTGTACGTGCATATCAACTGGAAAAGATCAGGAATCTTTTGGGAATTCTTTTTTTATCATTTTATATTTTTCTTTCGGGTTCTGGATGAATAGTGAAGAGTTAGTTAATAGTGAGAGTTTAATGTTTCTGGTTAATTTTTTCGCGAATGATACAACACTGACATTAGATAAGAGAAAGATTTAAGAACATTTTGGGGTGCAAATCAGCCTCTGAGAATTTATAAAAAATTAGATTTTGCCTAAAAATTGACGTTTTTACAAGAATAAAACAACGGTGCTTTCCAAATAAACTGTTGATTTAATGTTTAATAAGTTTGAAATCATGGAAAATTGAAAACAGTGTTATTTCTGACGTCTGTCCTTCAGTCGGGTAAAAATGACTTTAAAAATAGAGTGGCAATATAAATCACCAATAGCTAGATTACTAGAAAGAGGGGCTATGTTACAACTCGATAGGAACTTACCAACAGCCAAATGATTATTCCAGATAGCGTCGCTGCTACAAGAATAAAAACCAATATTGGCCAGGCTTTGAGGACTGTGTCCAAGAGCTGTGTCGTCTTCACCTCTTCCGTGTTGGCTCCGACTAAAAGTGCCACGCGGGGTGCTTGAACTAGAGGTATGAATGGCATGTCTTTGAAATATTTGTCCTCTAAGCTGGTCCCCGTGACTGGAAAGCTGAGATCATAAGCCTCGTGTGGGAAATCTAAGTCACTCTCAGTTTCTCGTACAGTATCGGATATTTTGCCTTTAGCTACATATACTGAACTGCTGCAACACTCGTGAAGCATTTGGTTGATAAGATGTGGAAAGATACCCTCCACTCCGGTTTTCGAAGATTTAGGAGGCTTAGCGTAAGGACCATAAAACTGCCAAGACGCGGAAAACGGAATGCTGAGGTTGCATTTCTCGTCAGGTGTGTACTCGGACAATTCATCTTTCCCGAGTTTGTTATCAGCGAATGATGTGTTCCATTGTTTTTGGAATAGAGAATTATTTTTGACGTAGATGTCGCTCGTTGGAAGATAGAAACCTTCAGAAATAGCAGGTTTCGCTACTGGTTTTGGTCTTTTCAAAATAGATGGCGGTTTTTTCTTTGAAGTTTGCCCAAAACTTTGCGAAGACAACATTAAAAGTACGCTAAAAACAACAAACGCCAATCTTTCCTGTGCTCCTGTCATATTATCTTTAAGTGCTGTTCAACACCTGAAACAAAGCATTAGCATTTTAGCAACAATATTACAGATTTACAAGAGTAATATGAAGTACCCAGTTGAGTATACGAGTAAGTTTCTTTGCACGGGGGATTTTCGATGTAAACACCACCATCTCGGTTCTACCGGTTTTTGTCGAATAGCGTGCGTGCAACTGGCCATCTGTTTAAATGCAATGGTACACAAGAAATTACTGTTAAATGTTTACTTGCTGTGTTTCGCTCCTACTGATACAAATTAGTAATGGCGGAGACTAAACATCTGAGCGTTTACATTTTACATAAACATTTCACTTGTGTTCATTTTACAACCAGCTCTATAAGTCATTGATCGTGTTTCGTAAAAACCTTTGCTGGCTAGAATGACGCTTTTTTTTCTCTTGACTTTAAAAATTATTACTGAAATAGCCCTCTGATATAAACATTGAGTCACTACAATTCTCTGCGTCAGTGTACAATGATAAATGGTTATCTCATAGCAAGAACATTTCTGTCTTCCTGTGTGGAATCGATAAAGATACCGCGGAGATACAGGTCGTCACGAAAACTGTATTTTTTCCTATTATTATAGTGGAAGTGAATCGTACATTTAAACCTCTTCCGAAATGATTTTATTGTAATAAGTATGTTAAATTGCAACTTAGGCAATTCAGTATCTACATTTTCTTACCGATATTAACTGTATAAGTCTGTTAACGTAGAAATTTTGTTGTTGTTGCAAGCGATCTCCTTTTGTAAACTATTTCTCGTTTTGAGCAGAACTCAGGCTTGCATTGTCTTCACTGTCATGCGGAGAGAGAGAGAGCTACCTGTGTTTGTCTTGGTGTGTACATGCAAAAACCGTTGATACAAGCCTATTTGCGTCTCATTTTACCCACTAGCAATAACATGATGTTTTGAATTGAAGCTATTAAAACAGAAAACACTATTGGACAGTCTAGTCGCGGAGGAGTTTGCCTAGAACCGCTAAGAACAACACAAGACAAAAGCATTAATAGATTGTGGCAGTGGGATATTTTCGCCAAAGTTTAGCTAACTTTACTTCTACCGCTATATACGTTTCCACGTGAAACTAAAACGTATAAATAACTTAAATTTCAATCATCAGTCGCAAGAGACCTAAATCACTTGAAAATTACCGAAATATATTAATATGCAGTAATTAGTTATAACTTGGCCATAGCTGTCTGTGACTGAATCAGCCAAGCAGGTGTTTTGTTGCAATAAAAACCGCGTTATCTTCCAAGTTATTTTGAATCTAAAAGTTAGATGCAAGCTGAGTTAATATTATCGTTAAAAACGGTATATTGACTCGGCGGACACGCAAATGTAAATTTGAAATAATTCCGAGTTGTAGAACGTACGGACGAAGTCTCTGCTCAGCTGCTACCTGCTGTGAAAATAAACCATTCTTGTTTTGTTTTGGAGCTAGTTATTTAGTAATTCAGTACTATGGCTCGTTGTGACGAGCATTTGGACGCATTATATCTAACCAACGCATTATGAAAATTAAGGTCAGACGAAGAAAGTTAAAAAAAAACAATCTAAACCAATGAAGTTTTTAATCTAGGCGTTAATGTTGCTTTTCATCGCATCAAGTTAGAATCTTTTGTTGATAAAATCGAGCACAAACCACTAAAAACTGTGCCAGTTATCTGCTGTCTATAGTTTGCTCTGCATTCCAACACTCGGCTTTTTCCACACATTCTCATATTCTATTACTAATGTTATAGTTATTTGTAGAGAACACAAGACACAAGTCACACTGATTAAACTACAATTTCTAGCTAAAATTTATTTCCGTTTTTCAAAAGCAATTTTTAATCTAACCCTTTTTTATGAAAACCAACATTATTAAAAAAAACTCGAGCGTAGCTTTTCCAATTTTAGGAATGAAATTTTTATGATTTCGTGGTGCACCATTTAAGAACAATTTTAAGAAAAAATTAAGACTACGTGTCAGATACTTCATAACAAACAAAACACAATCAATTTGTGGTTTTTAAAATGCTCAAAACAGTTAGAAAGCAACAAAAAAAAATGATAAAAACGTTTGACCACGGCAATGCCAGAAAAAACATAAATATAGTTGTGGAAAGAATTCAAGTGCACTCTGGTATCTTTGTGACGCCGTGGTTTCTTTTTGTTCTATAAACACTGGGAAGAAACCGCAAATAACTCGCTTCCAGGAAAACTTTTCGCCACCATTTGAGAGGGCAGAAATTATGAAACGCGTTTTTTTTCCTTCTCGTTATTACAGCTTAGAAACCGATATAACGTATGCTAGCAAAATATACCGACGGCAATTTTTTGTAGCTTAAAAAGTTTCCAAATTAATATTTTTTACCGAATGCGTCCTTTATCGTCTTCGCTATAGTTTTCACTTTTAACAGCTAAATGAATACTTCCGTTTTTAAATGAGCTTCGTTTCTATACAAAGACTTTTTGTTTCAGTAAAATTGCTTTTAACTTTGGATGTGCAATAAGTACGAATCTGTACATGTATATGTTTGTTTTTCACTTTGTTAACCAATAAGATGATTCAATAAGACTATATACTCTTTTTATCAGAGCCAGAGGACAAGACCATAATGTGGATTTAAATTGAATGCCGGCTCTGGGTAGAACGTGCAATGCTATTTTCAGAGGGTTTTTGGAAGCGAAAACTTGTAAATAACATGAATGAGAATAATCTAATTTAAGGTTTTAAACATTGTATGTTAGGAGATTGGAAAATGATAGCATGCAATCAATATACTCCCACCTTATAATGGTATATTATTGGACTGAGTGGAGTCCAGTTCGGTCTGTAATCATACGAGTGATGAACAAAATAGGATTTCTAAAAACTGGATGCTAATAAGTTTTGGTTTCATTACACAATAATGCTTACCAACAGAACAAAAATACTTTTAATAAGGGCTCTGGTGCATAGAAAATTGTCTAAGGTGTTATATGTTATTATTTCACGTCACTGGATTGTATATTGTCAGCAAATAACTTTTTATTCTACAGTCACTAATTGCACAAAGAGTTTTTTTCGAGTTCCTCGGTTCTGCGAATTCACGCATCAATCAAAAAGCGCTTTGTTAACTATTTTTCCGTTCATTTCAGAAAACTTATATATATGAACATTCTACAGTTTTAGATTCGGGCTTTCCACCGGGGAAAATGATATGTTATTGAAAACAGTCCTTACGGTCATGATATAGAAAATTACGAATTCACAACTACTACTACACATCATTATTGTATGTTGGAGAACATCCACTGTATGATTTAACTTGACCGCGGCAGCACTCACTATAATATCAATTACGCTAGTTTAGGATTGGCTGCCTCGACTACCGCGGCTTGCTCATAAGCCTACGGTCAAACTTATCTTGTTAATCATTTATTTGACGTCCTTATTTGATAAGTTTACCCTTGTAATGAATGCCAACAGTCCTTAGTGTTTACCAAGTTGTTTTGGCAAACACAATAAAGAAGAAAATTGCTCGGTTACAAAAAGGTTCAAAAGTTTGCAGCCCTTATCGTTAATGAAGCTAAGAAATTCTCTTATATTACGCCTTGCCAGTTGCTGAACAACTTGAAAAGATGGACATTAAATTGACATTTGGTTTGTAAATGGCCTCCCTCCACCAGCCGTATAAATTTATTCGATGAGCGAAAACCACTCACGAAATACCCCGTCACAAAAGTAAATAACATTAGCGAAAGTGTGTAAAACATCAAAAGGTCAAGGCTGCTTTGCATTTAGTGGTGCTCGTTTATGGAATGGAACGACCTTAATCTCTTTCCCAGATATTTCTTTTATCTAATTGCGCAGGCAAGACACACATCTTGCAAAATCCATTTCGATCTGATTTCTGATTGGCTGTTCCAAACTGTTAGTTCCCAGTTACTGACGTCAGACGTCAATTTAGTTTTTCTAGTATTTATCACTGAAATTAATAAGATAAGAATGCACTTTATTTTCAAAGAAACACTATAATGTAAATCTTTTTTTTATTTTTAACATGCGCGCTTCCTGTCATTTTGACTTCCGCCTCAAAATCAATTAATAAACATTGCGAGTTATGGGAGCCAATCACAGCGCGCGAAAAAGGATATCCGTTGCTTGGTAAATATTAAATACTTGTTATACAATGCTTTCTCGTGGGATACCATTTAACATGCCACTTGTCACTTGCATTTTCTTCCTATACACGCTCGCTTTGTATCACTACTTTTCCCATGTGTCAGGTGAAAAAACATGCCTCAAAATATGCGTTTTACCTCAGCAATAATTTAATTCTCAATTATGAAGTACAAAATTCAAATACAAGTAAGAAATGAAGTGAATACGATTCGTCTTGTAGAGACTTTTTCACATCCAAGTTTGTTTTCCTCACGGTTTTTTGGTTACGCTGTTTCTCGACAAATTTTTTGATTCCATCATATGTAAATTGCTGGTTTCTGCCACGTGTATTAAAATCCATTTTGATAAAAAAAATTTGGGCATTTCTTCGTTTTCTTTTTCTATGCTTCACAATTTTTTAGAGAAACCTTTTAGCTCAGTGTTTGCCGGTACGCAAGTATGTACAACCACTGGCGGGAAAATAGCTCGCGCGCACAGGTCATGGCGGGAAAGCAGAATGGAAAACTACCCGTTGCATATCGCAGAATATGCAACGGCTTTCCTGGCTTCAGATTGGCTGTATTTTCTTTAACATGAGATAAATATAAGCCGGGTATAGAATTTCATATCATTTAATTTATTTCAATTGACTGAAGACTATGTAATTTAGTTTTAAATACTATTTTGCATAGAAACTAATTAACTGTATTATTTTTCCTTGTTTTTGGCTGGTAGATATATTTTTTCGAACCGAATGCCACCATTGAAGTGAAATACAAAACTTATCGTGAAGTTCTTCTTTGATTTTTCGGTCATAAGTTTACATCTGTTTTTTCAATTTCTGATTTCCTCCAGTTGAAATTTTTGTGGCTTTCTTCTTATTTGTGATTTTTTTTCTTTTTAAACTTTAAATTTTAATTTAGGCAAGATAATTTCCGTGCAGCTCTGTTTTTAGTCAAGAGGCATTATTAAATGAGTATATGGACCGGTAGTTCATGTAAATTGTTATAAGCGGCCAATGTAAGATGAATATACTTTGCTGTCCGCATATAAGTTCCAAGAAATGAAAAAAACGCATGATTTTATGACTGTATTGCAAAATGCAAATCAAGATTTTAAATGTTGTGGTATTTATCTCTCACGCATTAATTCACTCCGAAAAAGTACTGTCGGCAACACGTTGTAAAAACTATAAATTTATGTTATGTTTTTTTTTTTTAGCTTCGCCCAGAAAAATTATAACATACAAGAAAATGATAATAATAATCACGATACAGAAATGGAACAAAATAATGTGGGCAGGGAACCCGCAACAGCTTGGCCAATTACAGCTGGGCCCTTACAGATTAAAAATTACAAGTAAATCAGTAAATATTAAAAACAACATGAAATAGATGATGTTAAACTTCGTGATTTGTTACAAGTTAGACAAATTGTTTTCCAACTACGTGGATCGTCGGGATCATAACTCAAGGATAATGCATTAAAGTAATAACTAAGAAGTGATTTACGAAAAGAAGATAGATTGGTTATTGAAAAATGTTCTGAACTTGAAGCGAGAGTGTTCCATACACGAGACGATCTATTGAAATACGATTTTGGGAAGGTTGACGTCTTACATTTACGGATAATGTAATTTTGGCAGATGGCCCTGGTAAAAGATCTAGTAGATCGCGTCTTTTGTACTTGAGGTATAACAGTTGGATTGAGGTTAAGAAGGCCATTTATTGTTTTGAAAATACATAAATAGTATTTAGGAATACTTCACTTCATACTGCGGCGAAGACTGTACAAAATTGATTCCACTGTCATTGTAGTCAGCGATAACTGGAAAATTCAAGTGGTATAGGGTACCCTCGTAATGCATACGGATAGATTTTCTAGTCTAAACAGGGGGAGTAAGGGGGGATCTTGGCACGATTCACGATTTTCTGAAAGTGAGACGAATGTTTCATGGATTTTAGTTTTTGCGCTTCACGATTCACGAGAAATAAGATACTTTTCAAACACATAATCTGTTGTACATAGACTTAATACAGCTAATTAGACATAACTTACTTATCGCCTTATTACTCACTAGAACTTTACACTATCAGCTCGAAGCTGCTCTTTTTCCACCTTCCATATTAAAGCTAACAAACGCCTAAAACTGAAACATGAGTGCGACAGATCAGTCAGTAAAACTGGTCAAACAAGTCAGAAATAAAAGGCCATTCATAGTATTTTCCGGTCCCGTGAGCAGGCTCAAATATCATTAAACATCAAGGAAAAGCACCACAAATCACGAGGAAAGAGTAATGTTTCACGATTAACGGACTATAATTTGTTTTAGATCACGGCCTGAGTCACGAATCACGGATTTTTATTTTTACTTATTAAATTTCCCGAATAATAAAAAAGAGGCTTCACGGCTTCACGAAGAAACCCCTTACCCCCACTGTCTAAACCTTCTTGTTGATAGCCATTTCATTCCAGCTTAAAAACTATAATAGACATCCTTTCAACTGTAATTTTTAATAAACATGGATTTGATTCTATGTTTGTTGTTAATTGTAAAGTAGCAATTTGCTTATAAAACAGTTTAGATTTTGAACAAATGGCACAAGAGAGGCCTAACACAAAAAAACAGCTTGAAATCTTCACCGTTAAGGTTAGAATTACTTAATCCGATATTCATACACAAGAAAAAAAATTACTTGATTCTGATTGGTCAAAATTAAAGCAGTGCAAAATTTTTGGTTGGGTATTTTTTTTTCCTTTGAAAGAAAATATAAAAAAAAACAAAAAAAAATAATGCAAACAACTAAAAAGCTGCAGGGTGTTTTTTTATAGCATTAGAGGCTTGTTTTTTAGTGCATGACATACTTGGAATCTGTTGTCGATATGTTCCAAGATATGGCTTTCCATCCTCAAATGATTCCCATTCGAATGCATTCTCTACTGCTTCCACATCAATTTCCATTATTCTCCCATACGTCTTTGGCCTACAATTAACATCATTCAAGAATTTAGTCTTAGATCTGTTTTATAAGTTGTCCTTTAACTTTACAATCTTTGATTTATTGAAGATAATGAATACTTTAACATCTAGTGATATCTGGCTGACTGTGCACTCTAAGTTTATTCTTAGGAGATAAATTTATACTTTATTTATCTAAGCAGTAGATAGCCCAGGTTACATGTAGCTTTTAATTATTTTCAAAACAAATTTCATAATTAATTATTGACAACGAGCAACCAAGGCCAAGAGGCCGAGGTTGCAAGGCGTCAGAATGAGTCAGAATTATAAACTTGTCTGCTCAGCTAGAAGTGTAAGGTAAGGTACCAATAGGCTGCTGGTTGTTGCAGAGTGTAAGGTAAGGTAACAATAGGCTGGTTGTTGCAGCCAATCACAGAGCAGGGTATCAGTCT